>JAESVK010070393.1:139845-149864 GCA_017140935.1 Hamamelis virginiana
CATCTCCCATATAAAGCATTATTTTATGTCTCACATAAAATAATCTCACCTCATCATTTTATGTTTCACATAAAATAATCACATAAGACAATTCAAATCGTTATTTTATGTCTCACATAAAATAACTTCAAACTCATTGTTCATATGGTACATCTCCCATATAAGTATATCCTCAATTATATGGTACTTCTCCCATATACAATGTTTTCAAAAATCATCATTTCAAAATCATCATTCAAAATTATCATCCAAAATCATCATTTAGTGATAATTTTCATGCAAAACATGAACTAATTTTGGAAAAATTCGATCGAAAAAACAAAATTTGAGAAAATCAAAGAGGGGCACACTGGTGGCCGCCCTAGCCTGGACGGCTAGCCGTCCTGGGCTGGACGGTTGGCCGTCCTAGCTAGGACGGTCACCATGTGTGACCCGAAAATTTTTTGTTCTTTTCAAACCCCACATGTTCATGTGCATTCTTGTGTTCATTCTAAGCATTTCTAAGCCTATTTTGCTCTAAAACTCTCTTACTCTTAATCCTCAACCATCATAAACCCAACCACTCATTGGTTCATACCTTTGTCAACACAAGATCATCATTTCTCTAAGTTCTTCAACTTATTTTCATTTGGTGTGAACCTCTCCACTTCTCCGATACTCAACTCTCTTCAAAAATGTCTAGAGATCAATCCCCTCCACCTTACTCAAAGTATCCATTCTTGGAAGTCAAGGCTAGATACAAGGCACCATCATATGGAGACTCTCATCCACCATCTCTACTCTTGGAGCCTAGAACACATCTTTCGTATATTCACTCCAACGACAATGTAAGTTAAATTTCACCAATAACTCTTGATTCATATGCAATTGATGGAATTGAAATGCTTGTTTGCATGTTGTGATTGTTGATTTTCATATCATTATAACCTTTGGGAAAAGCATGGGAGCCCCATTTCATAGCTTCACAAGCTTGTCAATGGTGCACACCAAGTGTTTGATGAAATGCCTCAATGAAGTAAACTTTGATTTTTCAAATCAAACATATCCTAATAATGTTTCAATGATTTTTGTAGGATTTTAGAAAGTATTTGCCATGATCAATTACATTTGAAAATATCATTTTGAAAATATGCATATCATATGTTTGATAAAATGCCTAAATGGCACCATCATCCATTTTCTTCTTTAAAAGTCATCTTATGACATACAAAGTATCTCAAAGATTTTCTATGATGTTTAATTTGATTAAAACACCATCAATTTTAAATTTGAAACACTTTGGATTTTGGTGACACCAACCATGCCTTTGATAATAAATTGTGTCATACAACATGCACACATCTTTTGTAAAATCCTTTTGAAAATGTATTGATCATTTTGGTTCATTCAAAGCATAAATTTTACTTCATTTCATGATATGTAAATCAATAGTCATGCTTGCATTGCATTTTGAATCAAAGGTCCTTTAGAAATAACAACATTTGCTTTGATATGAATATAACCCAAACGTGCTTATGCAACCCAATTTCGAAATCCGTACACGATACTCCTTAGGTAAGCTAATCAAATGGTGGGAATTAATGGAGATATGTCAACCTCAAGCCAAGGCCATTGTAGAGCAGGCAGGCTTCAAGTTCTTCTTAGATTCTCTCTGGCTCGACAACATGGATAAAATGGCTATGATAGCTCTTTCTGAACTTTGGTGGGACACCACCAACACATTTCACTTCGGGTTTGGGGAAATGACCCCACTCGATTTCACCATGATTACAAGACTTCATATTGGAGGCCAACCACTCGCTTTTTATGAAGAAGCTCACCCCGACGAAGAGTATTTGCTAAACATCTTGGGCGTCAAAGGCGTTCCTTTAACCAAAAAAGGAGTCAGGCGCTCTTGGCTCTATAATTACTTCAGCATTCAAAGTGAAGAGGAGGGAGGGGAACCCGAGGATATTGCCCGAGCATTCATTCTGTATCTGCTTTCATGCACTTTCTTTGCGGGTACACAAGATATAGCCCCTCTAGGCTTCTTGAAGAGTTTGGAGGACATGGATAATGTTCACCTATACGACTGGGGTGGAGCGGCATTAGCGACCATGTATCGCTCCATGAGTGACAAATAACGAGATGCTGCTCAAGACTTCGGCGGCTTGGCTTTCATATGGTAGGTACTGATTTCATCTGGTGTCTTTCAATAAAATCTCTTTATATCTTTGTCAATTTATTGATCTTTCTTTCATGTAGGTATGGGCATTCATCTACTTGGGTCTTGGTTGTCCTCTCTTGAAAGAGGGGGTTAACCAATGGCCATTTCTAGCTTGCTTTGATCCATGCCACCGGAAAAAATCCAACCTCCATAGGTATGATTATGCTGCTGCCAAGGCTATCCTTGCTGGTTTCACTGCAGAACAGGTAAAATCTCAAACCATTGTCTTTCTCTTAAATCTTCCAAATTCTCATACTCTTCATAATCTTCAGGTGAACTGGGACCCATGGGGTACTTAGAGGACTACTTTGGCTTCCCCCCACACGCAGAGCGTACTCCTAACACATAGGCGGATCTTATTTGAGGGGCCTGCTGGCAGATATTAGTACTTGGGTGAAAGAGTCTGTCGCCAAGTCTATGGAAACATAGATGCAGCTAGGGTGCCTTTTCTGCCTCCTGCAAATATGCGTCACACTGATAAACTGAAGGGTGAGGCCCTGTTAGAGTCCAAGAGAGGAGTGGATCTTTCCGCTTTCCTTTTCTCTGATGCGAGCTATGAGGTCTTCTGCCAACAGTTCTTGATGCGCCCCTTAGCGACTGGAGAACTGCCTGAGAGGGTATGACTTTTTGAGAATGCTTTCTTTTATCCTTGTAAATGCAATCACAAAACTTCCTCTTTATGTCCACAGAGTCGCCGTTCCTGAGGTCAAAGCTCTAGAGCTGCTACTAGTGATGATGATCAAGACACAAATAGGTCTCCTGCCTTGCAGCCTGCAGACTGGAATATAGAGCTAATAGTTGAAGATAACTTCGTGACTTCTACTATTTCACGACCTTCAGTCGATGAGGGATATCACATAGATCCTTCTTATGAACAAGTAAGTCTTCCACTGAATCAAAGAACTACACATACATGCCCACAGATACACTAACATCATTTCCTTCTTGATAGGTTCCTCGAGAGTATTGCCAGGATTACATCGATCTTACCACCGCCATGAGGCGTGACCTTCGCAGGATGAGCTTGAGGACTTCCGCTCTCACTCGTCAACGGGTAACTTCATATCACATTCTCAAATTCATCTTCCTTCCCTTCTCACAAACTTATCAAACCGTGAACACTGTTTCAGGCACCTGACCCACCACGTCATTCTTCAGCTGGCGAGGGATCTAGCAGAGGGATAAGGAGGAGCTCTCGAAGACATTGACCAATCCTCTATGAGACATGGGGTTTCACTTTGAAAATCATATGTATTTTGCAAACATTTGTACCAAAACAAGTTTTCTTCTCTCTAAAAGTGTATGTGTACTGTTAAAACTCATTCACTGCTATTAATTCTCTCACTTATGATCATGATTGAACTAATACCAATGTTTTAAAACTTGTAAATAGCAACAAAGTCAACAAAAATCAAAATCGGGGTCCCGAATGCACTAAAACTCCAAAAAAAAAGTCGAAAACAAGCAAAATCGGCAAAATTGGGTGGCCAAATCCTGGTGACCATCCAAGCCAGGACGGTTGGCCGTCCACCCTAGGACGGTTAGCCGTCCTGCCTAGGACGGTCACCGTAGTGGCCCGCCCTATTTTGCCTATTTTGAGCAGTTTCCAATTTTCGGCCTTTTCAGTTTCTAATTTCTCTTCAAACTTGACCTAGGCCTATAAAAAGGAACCCTTAGCAGCCTCTACAACCATCCTACAATAGTTTTAAGCATCATGGAGGCTCTCCCCCAGGTTTTAAAAAGATTCATGGCGAGAATGACGAAGGAAGACAAGAAGGTGTTCGCTCGCTACAACTTGAATGCATGTTTTTCTCTTCAACAAATCAAGATAGAAACCACGTTTCTCATTGCTGCAAGCCACTTTTGGGATCCCACAATTCATGTTTTCAACTTCAGCACCGAAGAAATATGCCCACTGTTGGAGGAATTCTGCGCGATCATGTCTGTTCCACTGAAAGGACCTTTTATCTTCCCACAGATTCGGCGTAAGTACACAACAACTCTCGCTTCTCTTCTTGAGATCACTGAAGGAGATGCTTATACATTCATCGAAGGTACCATCCTTAATCTTCTGAAACTAGCTACTTCTTTTCTTCACCCCGGCTTGAATCAATTCACCACTTCACGGCCCGTTCAACATGCCTTAGTTTTATGCTTTCTCGGGCAATTTTTCTTCTGTACTGGCTCTTTCCTGGTTCCATTAGAACTGTCTGAACTAGTTTTACCCCTTTCTAAATCACAAAACATGATGCCCATGGTCCTCGCCGAAACTCTGAATGACTTAGACAAACTTCACATTGACCCCAAAACTCCTTTTGAAGGTAGCCCCATTCTACTCCAAATGTGGTTGATTGAAAAGCTCAAATTCATCGCTCCTTCCACTGGTACTTCTTATCATGCTTCCTATCATCTTCGTGCCATTACCCTTCCTTAAGAGCGTACTTTACTAGAATGGTTGACTTTTCTGTCTACTCTCTCTTGGGATGACATCGAGTGGTATGTACATGACTGGAGCTGTTCTGGCCATTATCTGCTCCGTTCTCCAGGTTATTCTGCGGTGATTTTAGTAGGGCTGAAATACACTTCTTTCTATTGGGCAACCCGACTGCTTCGCCAAATGGGGACCAAACAGACGATTCCATCTCTCTCAGAGCATACTTATACTTCCAAGGCGATCTCTCCATCGATGGTAAAGGCTTTGATGTCAAGGTGGCTATCTGTATTGCGCACAACTGACATTTATTTCTCTCATGGGCCTTTTGAACTGGATGAGGTTTATAAACAATGGTTGTCTCAGGATATGGGTATTCGGGGACAAGAAAGGAAGGCTAGGATCTCAGGACTTGTTGAAAATCTCTCATCTAAAGAGCGAGGGGACAATTCGTCACTTCCACCTAATGCTTTACAAGTAGTACTTTACAAGAGAAGAAGAGATGATGACTCTGAAGAAATTTCAAGGAAGGAACAAAGGAATTGACAGAACTTTTGAAATATATTTCCCATGCTTTTTATTATTTAGAATGAATGGAATTAGAATAATATGGCATGTAATAGACCTTTGAAAGGTTTCTCTTCATCTCATGAATAAAAGAATTCTATCTTTTTAGTTTTGAATAAATCACTGCAAATAATTGCAATTGAAAACAAACACAGGGTTGTTTTGCCTTAAAGAATTGGACCGCACCCAAGGTAACTTTATGGGCTGCCTACATATCTCCATCCTTTGAATATTTCTTTTCTTCATAAAACTTTCAACTTTGTTTTGAATACTTGGAGAATCAGGTCCTTGTAATTCATGGATCAATTGAAAAGATTTTTTTTTTTTTTTGAATGCTCTACTTTTTGCCTAGGCAGCCTTTGCAGGTTTTCTACCTAGCGAGCTCTTGCCCTAATTTTTGCCTAAGTAGCCTTTTCAGGTTTTCTACCTAGCGGGCTTCTTTTTTTTTTATTATTATTATTATTTTTATTTATACATGATACTTTTTCAATTGATCCAAATTGGTAGGCTGAGAGAATTCGATCCCATCTATGTTCATAAGACGCACGGCTCCGCCTGATAATATCTCTTTGATGATGTAAGGTCCCACCCAACTTGGCTTGAATTTCCCTCTTGGATCATGAATCGGCATTCTGATTTCTTTGAGTACCAAATCCCCTTTCTTTAAGCTCCTGTTTTTAACTCTCTTGTTGAATGCTCGAGCTATTCTTCTCTGATAACCTTAAACATCGTATAGGGCCTTCAATCTCTTCTCGTCAATTAGTGACAACTGCTCATGTCTATCCCTCATCCAATCGATTTCTGCTAGTTGGCTTTCCATAACTACCCTTAGTGAAGGTATCTCTAACTTAATTGGTAACACTGCTTCCATACCATACACTAACGAGTAAGGCGTAGCCCCAGTTGACGCCCTAATGGATGTGCGATAGCCCTACAATGCCAGAGGCAACTTCTCATACCAATCATTGTACGTATCCGTGGTCTTCTTCAAAATGGTCTTTAAATTCTTGTTAGCTGCCTCTACTGCTCCATTAGTCTACGGACGGTAAAGAGAGGAATAGTGATGTACTATACCATATTTCTTAAGAAGCTCCTCAGTCTCTTTTTTGAAATGTTGCCTATTGTCTGAAATAAACTCACGTGGCACTCCATACCGGTAGATAATGTTGCACTGTATGAACTTGGCAACCTGCTTAGCATTCAGAGTCTTATACAACGCTGCTTCTACCCATTTGGTAAAGTAATCTATGGCCACCAATATGTACTCGTGCCCATTCAAGGCCGCAGGAGTGATCTTGCCGATGATATCAATGCCCCATGTTGCAAATGGCCATGGTGATGACATGGTAGTGAGTGGCAAGGATGGCTGATGCTTACCACTTGCAAACACCTGGCACTTATGGCATTTCTTAACATGTTTAGCACAATTATTTTCTAAGGTCGACCAATAGTACCCCAGTCTCAGAATCTTCTTCGCAAGCATATACCCATTCATGTGTGGAGCCCCAGCCCCTTCATGTATTTCCTGAATGATCCGTTCTGCTTCATCTTCTGTTACACACAAAAGATGGACACCGTCAAAAGACCTTTTATACAATTTCCCACTGCACAAGATGAACTGACTAGCCAACCTTCTCAAAGTTCTTCGATCAACATAGGATGCTTTTGGTGGATACTCCCTTTTTTCTAAGTACTGCTGAATATCATGATACCATGGCTTCCCGTCGTTGGGTTCTTCTTCCCTTAGGGCACAACAGTAGATGGGTTATTCTCTAGATTCAATGATCATTGGTGCTATTCCCCCTTCTATTGGGATCTCTGCCATGGATGCTAGAGTGGCTAAGGCATCCGCAAACTTGTTCTTTTGCCTAGACAGGTAAAAGAAATTTATTTGACGGAATTCTTCACCAGTATCTCTAGATAATCGTGATACGGCAGCAGCTTCTCATCCTTAGTCTTCCATTCTCCTCTAGTCTGGCATATGATAAGGGTTGAATCTCCATACACTTCAAGCTCTTCTACTCCCAAAGCCAATGCTGATTCTAAAGCTAGAATGCAAGCTTCATATTCAGCTATGTTGTTGGTTGCCTAGTTTAGTTTCACTGCCACATGTATCATCACATCTTCTGGCGTTTCCAGACAAACTCCTATACCACATCCTTTCCTATTCAATGCTCCATCAAAATGCGCTTTCCACACCTTCTTCTCTGCCACAAGGATTTCTTCATCTGGAAATTGGTAATTGCCATTGTCTGCTTGTGAAGTAGCGCATTCTGCCAAGTGTTCTGCTATAGCTCTTCCTTTTACTGATTTCTGCAGTACATACTGAATGTCGAATTCTGACAATAACAATAACCACCATGCTGTTTTATAGGATAAAGCAGGCTTCTCAAGCAGATACTTCAACGGGTCCATTCGACTGATCAAGAGTACTTGGAAAGACATCATGTAATGGCGAAGCTTTTGAGTTGCCCATACTAATGTTAGAGGTATGCCCTAAAACCAATCCTAAAGTGCATATCTATTTCATATTAGGATAAGAAGGTACTGCTTATCGTTTGTATGTTTAAATATATATACGATAATGTCCATGAATAAATGATAAGAGAAATGTGTATCTCAAGTTTGTTGAGATATGAAGACTCATGTTTCTCATATACATTTATTCTTAAAGTGTTCCTGCTCATAGGTTTATTAAAGAGGACATTTATTAAACCGGCAAGAGTGGCACATATTTAAACTAACTCCAATGGGAGGATAGGTAGTCTTTCCTATCAGTGTAGAGACACTTAGGTTAATCTGTGGGTGCATATTAGAGAATATGTACACTGAACTTGATCTACTAGAATATTCCTATGGATATTAAGTTAAAGGAATATTCTTATGTTACGTCCATTTGGTAATCCTAAGACCTGAGACACCATGGATGTCTTGTGCCTGAGTTATTAGGGTTTGATAGTGTTTTATACAGCCTTGATCATAAGGTTGTAGTCAGCACTCATTGGCTCTAATAGGTCTTGCATGAAGGCATATGAGTGGTCAATAAGGAATCATCACTCTCAATGTTATGAGAGAGAATGTCAGGGTCAGTTCTTAAATATAACTCTCAATGTGAATCTCTGGCCAGAGTGATAGATGAAATATGAAAGAGTTTCATAAGGTTCATCTTATTGAGATTATAATTTGAAGAACATATGACAAGAAAGTTAAGATAGGGTTTTGACTTGTATCCATACCCTAAATATCTTAACTGTGACATTAGGGGATGAAGGATTAAGTAACAAGAAGGGTTCATATAGTTCTGCTATTCACCCAAACCTAGGGCATGTCATGACACATTGCTAGACGTCACTCATGACCAGTGAAAGCCTATTGATAAGTGTTATCAATAAGGGCATAATTGGAATAGTTTCAATTAAACCTTTAAATAGAAAGTTTCTATTTTAGGCGACATGGAGATGTCCCTAGTCACTGCTAGGTTGGGGTGAACCCAATGGGTCACACACAATAGAGGGTAAGAGAGTTCCTTAAACTTGAGAGAGGGGAATCCTATGTTTAAGTTAACTTTGATTTTGATTAATTAAAGGTTAATTAATTAAAGGTCAAAATTAACCAAGAATAGGATTATTCTATTCAAGGATATTTGGTCATGCTAGCACTAGTAACCAAACATCCCTAAAGGAGGAGAATATCTATAAATATGAGTGTTTCACTCATACTAGGGCAAGCAACCCTCTTGGCCGAAATTTCTCTCTCTCCTCTCCTTCTCCATTCTAGCTTCCTCAAGTGTTGTGGAAGACTAGAAAGGTTTAGGGAATCTTACCTTTGTGTGGATACCGTTGGAGGCTTCATTGCGTTGAAGTTCGAGGTCGAGGATTGCAAATCGAAAGGCGAATCAAGTAAGGTTAATTAATGTTTTATTAATTTTATTTGCTTGTATGTAAATCTCATATCCCAATGCTTGTTCGATTCTTGGTTTGAATCTTTCGATGATGGAATTACATTATTAAAAATTTTTGTTTTCTCTTCCGCTGCGATTCCATGATTTCGATCGATTCCTTTCAACTAATGCCACGCATATCTTTTCCAAAGCACTATAGTTCACTTCATAATCCATTATCTTCTTGCTGAGGTAGTAGATGGCATTCTCTTTCAAGGATTCTTCAAGATATTGAGCTAACATAGCTCCCATCGCGGTTTCGGTGACAGTTAAGTAGAGTAATAACGGTTCACCTTGTCGCGGGGGAACCAGTATTGGTGGATTGCTCAAATACCTTTTGATTGTATCAATTGCCTCTTGACATTCCTCATTCCACTTAGTCGGTACATCCTTCTTTAGCAGCTTGAAAATTGGCTCGCAGATAGTCGTCAACTGAGCTATGAAACGGCTGATAAACTGAATTCTTCCTAAAAATTCCCGGATTTCCTTTTCTGTCTTTGGTGGTTGTATCTCCAAGATGGCTTTGATTTTCCCTCGATCTACTTCTATCCCTCTCTGTGTGATCATAAAACCAAGCAGCTTTCCAGCAGTCACTCCAAATGCACATTTATGAGGGTTCAAACGCAGCTTGTACTTGATAATTCTTTCTAAGAACTTCTTCAGAGCAGCTAAATGTCCTTCCCTATCCACAGACTTTACGATGATATCATCTACGTACACTTCCACCTCCTTGTGAATCAAATCATGCAGCAGTATGGTAGCCATCCTTTGGTATGTCGTGCCAGCATTCTTAAGGCCGAAGGGCATAACCCGATAACAAAATGTCCCCCATTGTGTGATGAAGGCAGTCTTTTCCATATCTTGAGAAGCCATTT
>JAESVK010070394.1:0-13835 GCA_017140935.1 Hamamelis virginiana
CAGGTAAATGATGCAAGGACTGTCAGCATAAGGAATTTCAATAAATATATAATGGAGGACAACCGTGTAAGCATCAGTATGGTAGGTATATGAGTTTTTCATATTTAATCTACCAAGTTTTTGGAGTGACTCAATTTAGTTCATCTATCCTAGGCAAGAAAAAATTAAAAGTAAAATAAATAAAAGAAAAATATTGTTACTAACCCCAAAGCATTTTAGGTACCTATTCGAGATGGCATGACGATCTGCAGAAAAAAATGACCTTGTATCAAGCACTGATGGTGTTGTCTTGATTTAATGACCTACTTCATAAAGAAATTATGGGGTGGATTAGTTTCAAGCAACTGATATCTTCTTGGTTGCAGTAATTATAGAGCCTACCCATATTCGACAGTTTCCTCAAAAAGTGCATCCAGGTAATCAGATGTGAAGCCACATACAATTTTGTTAGAATTTGAATCCTACATTAGCACCTTTTTAGGCAAAAGCTTGACAAGCATGGATGTATGCCCTTAATATAAGTTTTGTTCCATCTGAGCAGGGAGGGATGGGAATCATCCTGGTACACACTGCAAGGTTTATTGCTGTAATCAGATATGGAAACAAAGCGGTTGCAGTTGACAAGTTGATTGATGGACTGAACTCTTAGTGTAGGGGAGAACTCTTGTTCATTCTCATTGCAACTTTCTATGCAAAGCTTCTCAAGTTCCATAGCTCGAGTACTCGGTTGAGGCAACATACAACCGGTTTCTTTTTTCATTTTTTTTTTCTTTTGCTCATCTTTCCCTGTCGCTGTATTATTTCTTTGTTAAACGAATTCAATGAGCAATCAAGGATAATTTAAAATGTGGGAGTTGATGAAATTTTACATATCTATGAGCAAGAATACTAGCAGTGCAGCTATCACACTGTGTACACTATAATGAGAACCATGGCAATAATTAATCATCAAGGAGGACTCATTCAACGCAGAATGACTGAAATTTCCTAGTTGTAACTTGTAAGCAAAAGCTTAATCAGTTTTGTGCCAGCCATCCCAGCATATAGTTGACCACTCACCCAACAGTGCAGATGAATACTCAACGTACTGATGGATAATTTTTACCGCATTATATGAGAAACGCGATAGTTTGATTGCTATGGAAGCAATGGTCAAAGAATATTTATTGAAATATAAATCCATCCAGTACACCACAGATTAAGAACACTTTTGTGATTAAAATAATATAAGATCTTCGAGTAAACAATGAAACAAGAGCGAGAAAAGAGAAAGATCAGCCAAGTCCAAAGTTATTGAAACAACCCTGCACCAAGAATCCACCTTCTTTTTCCTCAATTCCTCAGCTATTTTGGGGTGGAAAGTGGTAGCATGCTTGACCCTTTCTCCAGAATAAAAAATCTCTTTCTCTGTCCAAATCCCAACAGCTAGTCCAGCTGAATAGGCTGCTCCCGGAGCGGTTGTCTCTGTGTCAGCTTGTCTCACAACAGGGTTTCCCAAAATGTCTGCCTGCACTCATAAATAAAACAATTTCTTATGCAATCTACATATATCACAATACATACTACTCCCTTCTTTTTTCCATTGTTACAGTTTCCATAGGTAATTAAACTATGAGAGCTTTTCCTTTGTTCAGATGTAAGCTTTTGTGCTTTTTGAAATCGGGAAAAAAAGGTTAAGAATCTAAAACAATGAAAAAGAGAAGTTCATGTAAATTATCTCATTAGGCTTATAGTTTGTGGTCCAAAATTTATTTCAACATAACAATTTATAAGTGCTTATACAGGAATTGAGTTATCTAAGGTGGGGGGGGCCTTACGACACTTGATCGTGACTATGGAATGGAGTTATCCATGATGACAATTGAAGATAATTAAAGGCAATATGGAGCTATTTTGGATGTAATTGGACCATAGGTTTTCATTAAGTTTTGAACAAATTTGTACTTAAACGCGTATTTTGGGTTTACATATATGTTTGTTTAAATTGGTGGTAATTAAATGAAAATCCTAATTTTGATATTAGTTGCAATTTTTGTTGAGATGGTTAATTATATTTGGTGTGGAATGTAATGAAGGAAACACAAGTTAATTGTATAGCTATATTGCAGGAAACTACGGAAAGAAATTTAGGCCACAAAAAGGGGATCAAACAAAGCCATATAAAATAATTTTGAAAATGGTTTCTAACCGATATCGTATGTGACTTATTTAAAAACGATTTCTAACCGTTTTCATTTGTAGCATGTTTGAAAACAGTCTAAAACTGTTTTTGTATGTGCCATCTTTTTAAAACGGTTTTAAACGATTTTTGTATTTGCATTTTTAAAAACGGTTTTAAACTGTTTTCGTATGTGGAATAAGGAAAATGGTCGAAAACCAATTTTAAAGGACTACTACTCTTTGAAAACACAAGTCTTAAGAACGGTTCAAGAACCATTTTCAAAGGGGTATAAAAACAGTTTAAAACCGTTTTCGTAGGATTTTTTTGTAGTAGTGATATATATGTCAAAACAGAGATAAGAGAAAGCGGAAAAAAGAAAAAAAGAAAAAAAAAAGAAGCAGCAACTGAATTAAATTATAGGTGAAATTTAAGTAATTTAAGTACCAAGCCACAAATTCTAAGGATTTTGACTATTGTGCACATTATACTCATGTGTTCGGAATTTTCGTATGCCAATTGGTGTCCTCGGCATATTGTGACTTCTTACTTGATTAGCACTCATGATAAAATGGAATTAAAAAAAAAAAAAAAAACCTGCAATATTTTTGCCAACTTTATTTATTGCTAAAATTTGTGGAAAAATAGAAAAATAACATCCATGTATTTTACATGGTAGTAGTAGAAGAGATACTCGGAATGCGGGATCAAAAGCAGGCATCTTGAATTACCCTAACACCGATCACCAATGCAAGTAGCAATTACCAACTCCAATGGCCACTGTCATCGACAACTCCACCATAACAGTGCTACTACCAGCCTATTTTCACAATGCCCTAAATTGCAACAGTATGGACCCCATTAGACACGAGTGTTCTAACTCTTGCAATTTTCAATGTTCAGTTCTATTTCAGCATGGTTTTACAAGGGGTTCCGACCTAACATCAACCTGAATAGTGGGAAACTTCCCTCTAAAATTCTTCACAGTACATGCTTACAAAATAAAAACTGGTAATTGATGGGCTTCTTTTGGCGCCCTGTTTAACTCCGAGAATAGGTTGTGCAATAGAATATCAGAACCGGGATTCACAAATTAGGAGCAAAGAAATAACTCCCAGTAATTCGGCAACTCTGGTCAACAGTGTCAAATAAGACCCCTCCTGCCCAATAAAATTCCCAAATAAAGAAGATATAAACAAACAAAAAATGATAAAAGGCTTAAATCAAATGCAAATTAGAAGGATCTCAACTTGCATAATATTCATATATAATTATCTCATAACATGATAAATTCATGTCCTAAAATAAATAAACAAAGCAAGTTATCAAATGATTATGTATAAAAAGAGGTAATAAGTTAATTGTTCCATGATATGGTCCAACATTGTTAACTTATGCAGGCAAAGGGTAATTTAATATTAATCGGAGCCAAACGTTTTAGTTAAGCTACTAAACTTAATTATGTATTCTAATGATACTTAAGAAAATTATTATTATAATAAAATGGAGCCAAACGTTTTAGTTAAGTTTACTAAACTTAATTAACTTAATTATGTATTCTAATGATACTTAAGAAACTAATTTAATATTGATTGGTCAAATATAATGTGATTGATTGGAATACATGATGTGACAATTTAGGGTTGATAATTGGGGATTATGTATAAAATTGGTGATTCCATATTATATTGAAAGTTGGGGATTATGTGATAAATTGGGTATCATGTGTTATATATAAGGGGACATTGAATGACATGCATGATGTGACATATTGGAATTGGGGATTATTAGAAAAGTTGGGGATTGTGTATAAATTTGGTGATTGGGTATTCTGTTTAATATTGGGCATTATGTGTAAATATGGTGATTGTGTGTAAATATGAGTATTGGGATTCTATGATAAATTGGGTATTCCGTGAAATATTGGTGATTGGGGACTCTGTATTAAATGGGGGATTGCTTATAAAATTGGGGATTACGTGTTAAATTGGTGATTATGTGTAATAATTTTATTAATATAAAATTCGGGGGACAATGAATGACCAGCATTAATTGTTGAAGTGACATAAAGTTAATTGGGGATTCTTAACAAAATTGGTGATTGTTAGATAAATTGGTGATTGGGTATTCAGTTTATTTTTGGGGATTACGTGTAAAATTGGTGATTCTTTACAAAATTGGTCAAACTTCAATTTTAGGGGCAATTTCGTCCAAAAAAACAGTAATAGGTGTATATCCGTAATTAGTTTTGGATCGGGTTCGTAGGCGTAATATTTTGAAAACTTGGGATTATTCATGTAAATTGCCCATATATATATATATATATAAAATAAAAAAAATTCAAATTTGAAATTCAACATAATGTTTGCTCATCCTCAATATTGATATTGGCAAATTCAGTAGCCAAATCATAATCTTCTGAGATTTTATTTTGAATTATTTTTTATGCACGTTTCCAATCCTTCAACCAAATTTGCAATTCTACATTTTCAGACAGCATTCTACTCCTTCCTTCATCTAAAGTCCTATTTCTTGCACTAAAAGCTGATTCTGATGCAACTGTAGAAACTCGAGGGGTTAGTAGATCACGTGCCATTATAGAAAGCACATGATAATTCTTAGCATGGTTTTCCACCACAATAAAATATTCAAAATTTTATTTTCTTGAGCAGTAAAAAATTCACATGTCTTTAAATACCAAGTAAAATTATTGTGTGATGAAGTAGTGGCACTTTGATTACCTTGTCGGGAAAATTCTGACAAAAAATAGTTGTCGCAGTCTATTGAAGAAGAATCAAGATCATTTCTAACATTATCTGCATATTTAGATTCATATGTATGATAAATACTATGTAATTTTTCCTTAAGATCATTAATCTCAAATGAATAAGGGGTGTTTAATTTTGAATGAATTCCTTTTAAAGAAAACACTACACCATTAAATTTAAATCTAGGGTCTATTATAGCCGGAAAGTATATAATAATGGAAATTTATCCCAATATTTCACAATTTTTTCTTGCATTGTAGCATATGCATCTTTAAACATAGGGTCATCTCTATGTGCATTAAATTGATATGCAATATTATACAATATATTAAGAATAAGACAAGAAGTATGATAATAGATGATTAGTTGTCATATTTGCATTCCTTTACGCTTTAATTACTGCATTTTAGTTACCTTTTGCCCGCTTTTGCCTGAGAACAGGTATGTTTTACGTTTTTGTTGTTCTCCTTGGTTGTGCAGGTAAATTCGTGTTTTATCTATGTCTTTGAAGCCTTTTAAAGCAATCTTGGAAGCCTTACATTCAATGAAGGAAGTTAGCAAGGAATTTCTGCAAGCATCTCTTGAAGGAGCTGCCAAAAGCCAAACAGTCAACTGTCTAGTCGACTGCTTCGGACAGTAGTTATGTTTTCGAGAATTTTACTGAGACAGTCGACTGTTTGTCCAAACAGTCGACTGTTTGACCCTTATAGTCGACTGTTTCCCCGAGAATCTGCTGCGTTTTCTCTATAATTGTTTTGTTTTGAAGGGGCTTTTTGGTATTTTCATGTGTAACCCGAGAGAGGGGTATTTAATCTACTTTTTCAGATGGTGTAAAGCTCTTTAGCTTTTTCTTCTAGTTCTTAGTTAGTTTTAGGGTTAGCTTAGTCTCTTTGGAAGGTTTTTAGGGTTCGTCTTGATAGTTTGTCTAGATTTTCAGCTTGTTCTTGTAACTTTTATCTTGTAATCTTAGTTTAGGTTGTTTAATCTCTCATATTTTCAGTTGTAAGTTAACTTTTCCATTTGGCAATCAATAGAATAGCATTTATTTCTCTTGTCTTGCATTTATTACTTGTCTTTGAGCATTTACTCCCATTAATGGCTAGCTAAACACCTTAAGGTGTGTTCTATGGTGGATTTCTTCTCAAACCCTAGGTAAATGGTTCTTTCTCACTTCAAAAGCTTTCAATGTTGATGAACGATGTTTAAATGCTCTCTCATTCTTTGAACCCTTGTAGTTTCATATTCAAGACCATTGTATGACTTGTTATGCTTGGTTATTGAGCACATATGCATGCTACATGTTTGTGAAAATGCTATTGAGCGTATTGAACTTCATTATATCATTTGTTTTATCTCTTTTAAATCCTTATTGTTAAATCTTCCATTCAAGACCATAGAGTAAATGGATTCTTGAATGTGTTTTGCTTGAGAAACCATTTAGCAAAGGTTTGGAAGGAATGAACCCATAGGACTCATCTTCTTTTACTTACTAGTTTTCATACAAACTCCTTGCCATTAGCTTGGCACAAATCACTTTCAACAACCAACCAAACCCATATTCTTTCACTTTTATTTGTATTCATTGAGTAGCATAACCTAAGAATCACTAGAGCTTATTCCACTCCCTGTGGATATGACCTAGGTACTCCCTAGTTTCATTGCTTGGCGACCATAGGACTCTTACGCTTGGGAATCTCATGCGCACACATCATTTTACGTTCAAGCAATTGGCGCCGTTGCCGGGGAGTGGCGAGCGTTCTAGTTGATTTGAAGAGAGCTAGTGGTAATTTGCAATGACATTGCAAATCCAGTAAGTTCTTTTCCCTCTTTTACTTTATCCAAAAAATTCTTTGTGTATATAATACTTGTGAATATTACTTTGGTTGGCGTGAAATATATTAGTGCATGTCGGTGTGGACTCATGATGAGCAACATTGACTTGTAAGGATTACATCTCAACAAGCTCCACGAAATCCAATAGCAAGACCTTTGTTTCACTTACCTTCCACTCCTTCAATGGAGAACACTGAAAATCAACAATTTCCTTTAAATCCAAATGACCAAGGGTTACCTTATGACCCTCAAAGACCTTTTGAACCTCCAAGACAAAGAGATGGTGTTGTTCCGCAGGCAACCCCGGGGGTGGGAAGGGGGAATGTCAATCCTCAAGCTCAACAATATCGAGCACCCCCTGTCCCTTTGGCTAATGTAGGGAGATCTAATATGACATGCATCTAATATGACAAATTTGAAAACCAAGAGGATAATGCAATTGACGTTTAAAGGGTAAAAAGTTTAAAAAATTTTGTGCAATTAAATCTTGCACAAGATGGATCTAATGAAATTAATGCATGTCATATCCATTAATTTAATTTTGTGCAATTAAATTAAGAATATGACATGCACATCTAATATGAAAAATTTGAAAACCAAGAGGATAATGCAATTGACGTTTGAACATATCAATGGATGCAGTTTTAGCAGTGGCATTATTAAAAGTAATACTAAATACTTTTTTTTGAATATCATATTCTCTAAAAACATTCATCATACCTTGAAAAATATTTGGGCAGTATGTGGATTTTCTAAGAGACGAAAAGATATAATTCATTTTTGTAAGTCCCAATTATCATCAATAAAATGTGCAGTAATGACAAAATAACCCATAAAATTTCTTGCAGTCCAAGTATCAGAAGTACAAGCAATAGTGGGACTATTATTAGCAAAATCTTGAATTAATTGAGCCCGTTATTTTTTGAAAAGTTTTACGCAATCATTTCTGTGGGTATTTCTAGAAACAAACTGAAATTGGGGATTAACAAATATTTGTATAAATTCTTCAAATTTAGGATTTGCAGCGAAAGTAAATGGTAATTTTGCAGAAGCAGTAAACATGGCCAAGCCATCTCTCATTCGGGCTTGATCATAAATGAATGTCCCTAAACCAAAACTACTACCAAAACTACGTTGGGTTTGTCTTTGGTCTGATGGACCGGCATGTAAGGAAGCACATTACTTAGCATGCCTTTCAAGGTGAGTTATGCCATTTGAGCTATCAGCGTAATCTTTTTTTATAATAGTTACATATAGCCCTCCTAGTTTTAACACCATTTATTGTACACATCTCTACGATGTAGTGAGTCCACACCGCATACCGTCTTTTCCGTGTGGGATTGGTGCCAACACTCCCTACAGTACTAACGGCAGTGGGTTCATTTGAACCGCCCTCAACTTCAAAGGTGTCAAATTCATCATATTCATCTCTACCGTACCCCCCCTTCCTCAAGATCAACTATTCTATTGTGGTCCATTTTAACAATAATAATAATAATAATAATAATAATAATAATAATAAAGATTTAGAGAATACTAACAATAATAACAATATTATGGCAGTAAAAAAATAACAATAATAACACTAACAACAATAACAATTAAAAAAAAAAGAGATAAATAAGGTAGTAAAAAAATAACAATAACAATAAAAAATAAGAGATAAATATTAAATAAAAGATAGAGATAAATAGTAAATTCTGTATTAATATTAAATAAATATTAAACATGACTTAAGGCTATGGTCTATGGCAGTAAAAAAAAAAAGATATAACTATTAAATAAGAGAGAGAGAGAGATAAAGAGTGAGAGAAATCGAGAGAAATTGAGAAACTGAGAGAGAGAGAGATAAAGAGTGAGACTGTGAGTGTGAGAGAGATAAAGAGTGAGAGAGATCGAGAGAAGCACTGAAATAGAGAGAGAGAGAGAGAGAGAGATAAAGAGTGAGAGAGATACTGAGAGTGGCAGATCGGCATGGGCACGGCAACTGGCAGATTGGAGAGTCGGTGACTGTGGATCTGCGATTGGCAGATTGGCACGACGACCGGCAGATGAAGAACGATGACTGTAGTGTTCGGTACGCTGTATGACTGTCCTCTAGTCCTCTGTCCAACTGTATTTTTTTTAATGGAACAAATTGCAGTGATGCACTAATATGATGCAGTGAGAGAGAAAGAGAGCGATTGAGACTTGAGAGAGTCTGAGATATGGGCTGGCTTTACTGAGAGAGAGACAGAGTGAGATTGAGAGAGAAAGACTAATGTGTGTGTTTTATTTTCTTTTTTCTTTTTTTTTTTAAATGGATCAAACTTGCAGTAGCAGTGAGAGAGAAAGACAAAGTAAGATTGAACGATCGGCTTAGAGATTGCTATTTGCTTGAATGTTTGATTGCTATTTGTTGATGTGAGGATAAATGGGTAGCCTTCAAATTATTTATAGATTTATATTTTCAAAAAGACAAAATAGACCCCTAAATTTAGCCGTTTTATAAATGTTAGAGTGGACAAAAGTGTAAAAAAAAATGAAAATAATTCAAAAACTATCAAATCAGTGTATGGGCCAGACAGATCGGGCTATTGGTTGGATCGGATCGGACCAGTCTTCGGATCGGATCTGGCTACTTAATGGACTCAGATCGGGCTGGCCTATTTGACAAAAACCTTAACCCAATCCGTCCATTTACTATGGATCAGATCAGCCCAGTCCATTAGTTATCGGACCAGATTAGGCCTGATCCGTTAGCTTATCGGACCAGTCAGCGAGCCAAATGGGCGACTCCTCTGTTTTGACACCATTAGTTTTTAGTGACATAAAATTCACTCGAACAAATACGAAAGTTTCTGGTAAAATCATGCCACATTATCAATAATAAAAGAACATTCAAATATACATGTTCACTATTAAAAATAATAACCCTACGAGAATCGGACACGCATCCTGATTAAAGAAAAATAATAGCATGCCTTTTTTATCCTATAAAGTAATGCCAAGTGTTTCAAGCGAATTAAAAAAATAAGATGCAAAGTAGAGGATGGGTATGCCAAAATAACTTCCAATAACTGCCAAACTGTTTTTTTAGTAAGAATGTGAGGCATTAAACATTTATTAGATTTAAAATTCAAATGCAGATTATTTATTCATTCAAATTTATGTGGATAAAGTACCAGTTTCTTATGTTAAGTGCATGCTGTTATTGGATCGAAGACAGAATTTAGAGGAAGTTATGCATTATCCATCCATATCAAATGAAGTGTTCTGATTAAAGCTACGGTTATTAAGAAGCAAAGATGAAGCAATAAACATTTGTTAACATTTCATTTGACACGGGTTGAAAACTGTAATGCCCCAATCTGACGCTACTGCCGATCGTCCTGGGTAGGTTGACACGTGTTAAAATGGAGATACAATATGATATACTCATAAGTATTTCCATACTCAAGCATAAGAAGAACATATATAACAAGCATGATATGGAATGAAGAGTTATACATATGTCCCTGATTCGCAGAATGCAAATAATACAAATATAGTCAATGCATAGTAGAGTGCTAACATCCCTAGCACCTAGATTAAGTAAAATATAGTATTCCAAACATATAAGTGTTCAACTGATAAAACACCTACTTATTCCTCAAGACCAACGCCCAAAAGACTACCCAGCCAAGCACGGTAGGGAAAACGCCATGGTCCAATGATCATGCTCTACTATCTTGAGAATCTGTTGTATGAAAGAGAGCTATAAGCGTTGAATGCTCAGTAGGAATATAATTTTCAATAGTGCAAAATTGTGGTAGTTACTTTAAAAAGTTGAGGAAGCAAGAATTTCTCGCTACCTCAACTTTTTAAAGTAACTACCAAATTTTTTGCACTCAAAACTTTCATCTTTTTACTTTTAAAAGTAAAAAAAAAATTAGGAAGTATAAGCTTATCCAAATGAACCCTAAGTGTTCAACTGATAACCAACAACTACTTATTCCTTAAAACCAACGCCCAAAAGACTACCCAACCAAGCACGGTAGGGAAAACGCCATGCTCCGGCGATCCTGCTCTACTATACTGAGAATCTGCTGTTTGAAAGACAGTTGTGAGCATTGAATGTTCAATAGGAATATAATTCTTAACTAACATTGATAATAAGGATGCATATTTTCATTTATAAACAAGTTTGTAAACATTTGTGTGGTTCATAACATTTACAAGTATTCACAGGTGATATGCCAATAATTCACAAAGTAAATAACATCTGATTTCATGAGTCAGCCAAATACACCATTCATTATGTTGGTATGAGAGTAGTCCCAACCAGTACTGATATAAAGAGGAGTAGTCTCAACTCTTTTTCTATTCATCACATAATCAATTCACATCCATTTCAATCATAACATAAACATAATATACGGCATAGCATCATCACATCACAACATAAGATGACATTCTTGTATATTCTAACCACATAGCATTCATGTGAATAGTATGATATATGCATCAAGAGTTCGTAAATAGGAGTCTCATAGTTCATAGTATGGGCACCAACCCTAAAACAATTATTACCGGCGTTAGTAAGATTATAAATATTTCTACCTCTATAATTAGGTCTCCTCCAGGCCCAAATGCATATGCAAGGACTATGTAGCGTAATGATCTTCCCAGGGACGCCCCAAATCTGAAAGAATAGAAAAATAATGCATATATCAACTTCCAATCCCAAATAAGCCAAACTAGGCTTTACATCAAACCTCTGTATTCCTAAAATGCCATATGTAGTGTTTAGATTGCAAGAGAAAGTCCCAATGAGAAGATTACCGAGCAGGGGAAAGAAAGAAGGCCAAATAAACTGGTTTTCTACAACAATGCAGCCCATTACTGATAATGCATAAAAGCATTATCGGTAATGAACCACTACAGCAATCTCAGGTGAAGACCATTACCGATAATGCATGGAAGCATTATCGGTAATGGCAACCCTCTGCCAAGCCTTGAATAAGGGCATGACCGATAATGCTCCACCTCATTATTGGTAATGCGAACCCAAAAACTAGGTTTCGGCTTCCATGGCTGTCCAAGCTTCACCAAAACCCTCAAACACCCACAATACATCAAAATCTCGCTACCCAACCATAGATCCAACATAAGACAACTTTAAAATACTTAATCTAACACCTTTAAAAAAATCACATGGCTTGATCAAGAGATTATTGTTAGAGGTATACCCTAAAACCAATCCTAAAGGGCATGTCTATTTCATATTATATTAATTAGAAGGTATTACTTGTCGTATATATATTTAATTATATATATAATAATGTCCATGAATAAATAATAAGAGAAATATATATCTCAGGTAATTGAGATATAGAGAATTATATTTCTCATACACATTTATTCTAAAAGAGTTCCTACTCATAGGTTTATTAAAGAGAACATCTTATAAACCATAAAGAGTAGCACATATTTAAACCGACTCAATTTGGAGGATAGCTATCTGTGTGTGTATTGACACTTAAGTTAATTCGTGGGTGCATGTTAGAGAACATATACATTGAACTTGATCTGCTAGAATATTCCGATGGAGATTAAGTCAAATGAATATTCTTTTGTTACGTCCATTTGTTTGGTAGTCCTTAGACCTGAGACACCATAGCTATCTTGTGCTTCAGTTATTAGGGTTTGATAGTATCTTGTACAGCCTTAACCCTAAGGATGTAATCAATACTCATTGGCTCTAATAAGTTATGCATGGAGATAGATGAGTGGTCAATAAGGAATCATCACTCTCATTATTATGATAGAGAATGTCAGGGTCAGTTCTCAAAGATAACTCTCGATACGAATCTCTGGCCAGAGTGATAGGTGAACTGTGAAAGTATTTCATCGAGTTCATCTTATTGAGATTATATTTTGAAGAACATATGACTAGATGTTAGGATAAGGGTTTTGACTAATATCCATACCCTGATTATCTTAACAATGACATTAGGGGATGATGGATTGAGTAACAAGAAGGGTTCACATAGTTCTACTATTCACCCACACCTAGGGCACGTCATGACACATTACTAGACGTTACTCATGACCAGTGAAAGCATATTGATAAAGTGTTATCAATGAGGGCATAATTAGAATCGTTCCAATTGGACCTTAAAATAGAAAGTTTCTATTTTGGGAGACAATGAGATGTCCCTGTCCACTGCTAGGTTGGGGTGAACCCAAAGGGTCACACACAATACGGCATAAGAGAGTCTTTTGAATTTAATAGAGGACTATATTCTTATTTATTGTTAATTTGATCATTATTATTAATGGTTAATAAGGGAGGGACCAAATAGCAAATAAAGAGAATATTTTCTATATAAGGTGGTGTAAAGTCAAGATAGCACAAGTAACCTAGCCTCCACATTAAAGGAAGACACAAAAAGGAAGAGAGAACCCTAGGGCCGTGAGCTCCCTTTCTCCCTCCTAAACCATTCTCTCATCTTCTCCCTCTCAAGCTTACCTCTTGCTCAAGAGTTGAGGAGTTGCAAAGATTCAAAGGGTCTTGTGTTCATGTGGATACTTTTGGAGGCTTCATTCATTTTAAGCTCGAGTTCGACGATCGCAAAATCGAAAGGCAACCAAGTAAGCATTATTTAAGTTTGTTAAATATACATTCTTGTTTTATATTCTTGTGACTCTATGCTTCGAATCCCTGCTGGATTTCGATGATGGATTTATACTTTGTAAACTTTTTAATATTCGACTTCCACTGCGAATCCATTCCATTCAAGTTCCTTTCAATCAACCATGGTTTTCACCTTAAAACCCACAAAACCCAAAAACAATACACATTATCAAACCTAATTCACAACTCCAACACAACTCCCATATTTCTCACATTTCATGCAAAAATATCCTTCACAACAACTTAAAACCACCTATCCTCACAAATACAAGTCCAATGGCTCAAAACCCACAAAATTGGGGTTGAAAGAGAAATGAAGATGAAGATGAAGAAACAAAGAAAAATGCCAAACTTACCTCCACCGGCGATGTGGCGGCAATGAACTCCGGTAAGCTTCCTCCTCCTTCTCTCTCTCTCC
>JAESVK010070394.1:14235-46867 GCA_017140935.1 Hamamelis virginiana
TCTCCCCCTAACCAACTTTTCTCACTCACACTCTTGCTATCTTGGTTTGAAAATGAAAGAATGGAATAGAAAAAGTGGGTTTATTAGCTTTAGAGATATAAGGGGTATTTTCCAAAATGTTTATAAAGATTTTTTTTTTCTAAAGTACTATTAAAATAATCATAAAATTGAAAATAAAAGCTTGGGTTTTCAAATACGGTTACTTTCCAAGTTTATAAATAAAAGAAGGATTCTTCTAGCAAATGGTTTAACAACCACACAACTCAGCATTTATATTTATCTCTTTTTCTCTTAATGTATCTCGTAACTTATGATTTCTCATCTCATCTTCGTAGGTGTAACGCCCCAATCTAACGCTATTGAGGACCCTCCCGGGTAGGTTAACACATGTCAAATGGAGATACAACATGATAAGCTCATTCGCATTTCCATACTAGGGCATAACGAATAATACATATAACAAACATAAAATGCAATAATGTTTCATACATATGTCTTTGATTCGTCAAGTACAACACGTAGATAAGTTAATGCATCATATTTAGTGCCAACATCCCTGACACATAGGTAATTAATACAACAGTTCTAAGATCCAAGGTCAATTGTCTAAAGTAAACAACTACCTATTTTTCAAAATCAATGCCCAAAACACCACCCAGCCTAGCACAGTGGGAAAACTCTCTGTTCTGGTAATCTTGCTATATTATCTTGAGAATCTGCTGTATAAAAGACAGATGTGATCGTTTGAATGCTCAGTAGAAATATCATTCTTAACTAACAATGATAATAGAGATGCATAAATCATTATCATGTAGTTTTATAAACACTGATGTGGTTCAGGAATTATACAAGTATTCACAAATAATATGTTAATGCTTCACATCATAAATAACATGCGTGCTCATGATCCATTCAACATACATTTCAATCACGTTGGCATGAGAGTGTTCTCGGTACCAGTGCTATTCCATATACTACACATTTATGAAAGATGAGTGTTCTCTTGACTCTTTCCATTCATCACGATAATAAATGATAGAGGAGTGTTCTCATGACTCTATCTCAATTTCATCTGTTCGACATAATATAATCATAAATCAATCATAGCACAATATCATCACATTTCAACATATTATGGCATGCTTGCACATTCCAACCACATTACAATCATATACATATAAACAGTATGAAATATGCATCGATAGTTTCATAAATAAAATCCTCGTATTTCATAACTCGGGCGAAAACCCTAAAACGTCAATCACCAAAATTAGTAAGAATATAAATATTCCTACCTTAAAAGTTATTCCTTTGACTAGTCTATATGCAAATGCAAAGCTAGGTCGCGTAATAGTCCTCCCACTGACTTTCCATATCTGAAAGAAAAGATAGATGCATATATTTCAACTCTTGATTCAAGTCCAAGTCTTAAAGGAAATAAACTAAGGCCTCACTTTCTAATTCACATCGCTGAAGCCTTATAATCCAAGTGATATAGATTTCTCAAACTCCTTTAGGCATATAAAGCCCTTTTAGAACGAACTTATGATGAGAAAAACAGAAAATAGTCAAAATGGCTATAAGTACTTGATTAGTCGACTCAACATTAATGATTAGTCGACTAATGAACCTATTAGTCGACTAATCAATACGGTTAGTCGACTAATCAAAAGTCAGTAGCCAAATTCGAGATTTAAATTGAGCTAGTCGACTACTCCTAGTTGACTAGTCGATTAATGCTCTGTAAAAACCCAGAAATCCGAATTTTTTGCTTCTCCTTCCTCATCCAAAAACAATAAAACTAAATACTTAACTCAAAACCCAACAAAATAGCTTTAAACTAGCTAGATCTACTACTTTTACACACATCCAAGGCTCTATACTTAAAATCAAGTATGAGATTTCAACCAAAAATCCAAAAACCCATTTTTAACACCCATTATCAAAACCAAACAAAATACATAACTCAAGTCTCATGTAATCCAAAGTAATCCTTCAAATATCACATAATGTGAGCTAAATCATCATCCAAGACAACTTAAAACCAACATACTTAATAAATCTAATATTTAAACCTCAAACCCACAAAATGGGTTTGGAAAACAAAGTGAAGAAGATGAAGAAGAACAAAGAAACCAAACAAGCTCACTTTTTCCGACGAGACAACGGCGGCAAAGAGCTCCGGTGAACCACCATGGCGAGTTCTTGTCTCTTCTAGGTTTTCTTATCAGCCGAATGAAGAAAGGAAGGGGTTTAGTTACTCTTTTATATGATGGGGACATGGAGGGTCTTTTTATAAAGATTTTTTTTTTTTTACAATAATCAATAAAATAAGGTTAAAAAGGTTTTTGGGTTTTCACAGTAGGACTATTCACTCCCTCAATTCATCTATAACTCTTTTTCCCTCCTTTTTTCTATCATTTTCTTCTAAGATCTTTCTCCTCCTTCTTTCTATCATTTTCTCACTGATTCTCTAGTATAGAATCCTTGATTTGAAGGACTTTAACAGAGTTGTTTGTTGTTGTACCAGTGATGGAGGTAATAATATAATTCTGTGGTATTTTAGAATCATTTTACTTTTATGTTTTTACTTGTTATATTTCAAGTTATTTTAATTATTTTGCCTTGTATTAATTAATTAGAGTCCTATTCAATGAGGCAAAGCCGAACTAGCATAATTGCCTGATTTAATTATTTGGTTTGTTTAACTTCGAACTAATTACAAACCTTGATAAGGTGCAAGGTTAACCTTACTGGCACGCCCTCACTAAATCAATAAGCGTGAGTTGCCATCTTGAAGATTTCTAGAGTCAACATCTTTTTTGGCACTCCCGGTGGGACACAAAAGGCATAATATAACAATTTTTTGTTATGATGACAAGAAGAACAAGGCAATCAAAATCTTCAAACCAGAGTGAGAACAGGCCATAATATAGCCTTAAAACCATTCCTGAAGATTTATAATTACTTCATAATGAAGGAAATTCTAGGGTTGAAGCTAACACAGAAGGAGCCAACCTTTAAAGTACTAATTCAGAAACTTTGTACAAGATTCAGATATATTTCGGCCAATAGTGGCCGAAATTAATAATCTGTTACAACGAACTATTTTCAATACTATGAATAATCAAATTCCTTATATAAGCGAAGAGTTAGGCAATGGCTTGCAAAAGAAAAGCAATACAGCAATAAAAAATGACAAAATAGTTCATATATGGGTTTCCAACTAGTTCATTATTGGGAATACCTCCTTAAGTTCATTTGGAACCCAGGGGGTTGATAGAAATAAGGCCAATTCATGGCCAAAGTGAGAATAATATACCATTAAGTGGTCTTAATGAAGCGAGCAGTCTGAATGTAGTTATTAATGCCCAACAAAATGATTTAATAATGACAATTCAAATGCCTATGGTGACAGATGCAAGTAGAGTAAGTATTAGTTCTTTCGAGGCAAATAAAAGTAATGTAAGCAATACAATTCATTATAATGAATTTATTAAGGCCTGTTTACAATTCATATGATATTAGTAGATCTACATCTGTTCTTATAAATCCAATTCAACATGAAAATTTACCTTATGATACAAATAGAGTAAATTCTAATACTATTAATACAGTTGTACCCAGGGGTTGACTAGAAGAAAATCTATTAGTCACGAAGGGATTAGATTGAATCGTAATTTAAATGAAAGTCTTAGAGTATTGCAAAGTCAAAGTAATAATGTGGGTATACCAGGAAATCAACCCAGGTTGGCTATAAGAAATCAACTCCTTAAGTTGATTCAAGGAACATATGGACCTTAACCTCTCCTAACCTAGGGTTTCTAAACTACGTACACTTAACGAAATTGTATCTAGAGGCTAATTCCAACCTAAACCAGGGTTAAATGTGAACCTAATCATGTTTCTAAGTTATTATGCAATTCTGGATAACAACTAAAATATATAAAAATGGGAGAAAAAAATATGCAAATGCATGCTAAAAAATAAGAAACTCTAACCTAATTATTTTTAAGGGACCTAGAATACAATTTCTATGTTAAAAACCCTAAAAATCACTAAAAACATTATTTAAAAGCCTATTTAACAAAATATTAAATATTCTTTTTAAACCGTCTTTTGAATATCCTAAACATCCTAAAATTCATGAAAAACACTAACTAATGCATTCCTATATGTTAACATGCAAAAAGTTACCTTAAGGGTCTCAAAATCAAACAAACATGCATAACAATTATCATGATTAACAATATGCTTATATCAAGAAAAACAAAATAACATGTGATAATGAATAAACACAAGGGAAGGAACTTACCTCATGCAATGCTCCCTCGTCCACAATTTTTATATCAAACAACCAATTCAATTATCTTAAGCTAACTTTAACATTATAAACATAAACATATGTCAAAACCCTAATCATGCATCAAAATAATAAATCCTATCATGCTTTCTAACATGCTAACATAAAATAACATGCTTACTAACATGAATTAACAACTATCATGCATAAAATAACAATGCATGCATGCAAACCCTAACATACAATACTACCATGCAAACTCTAACATGCATACTTCCATTCAAACTCTAACATTCAATACTACCATGCAAATCCTAATTCTAACCACACTTTAAGTATTTAAGAAGAAAAAGAGAAACCCTAGTATACTACAAGAAGAAATTACTACACTTCTATTTAAATAAAATAGAGGTAGAAGAAAAGAAACTAAAAAACATCAAAAGGAACCCTAGCATGATTCTAAAATATCAAAATAATAAAAAGGAAAGAAGAAAAGTGGAATTCTTCATTTAGCTTTTTCAAACAAGCCTCCAAAAGTACTCTAGAAAATTCAATCTAAAAAAACCCTAAGCTAAGGTCTCTATTTATAGAAAATTGGCTCGAGCATGGACGGTCAAGATTAAATTTAATTTAAATGATCCAAGGGCTCATATCGAGTCCCCCAAGGGTCATAGTAATCAAATTGGGTCAAAAAGTTGAAACAAATCGAATAAAAAAATAGATAAAGTCCCAAAATAATCAATAACTCGGAGTTGGAGTCGAAATAGGAGAAACTGGGCCGATGGCCGTCCAAGCCTAGGACAGTTGGCTGTCCTAGTTTGGGTGGTCCTCAGAGCCTTATTCTAATTTTGCTTTATTTCGAGTCCTTTCGGGACTCTTCAATTTATTTTTGCTATAACTTCTTCATTTTCTATCCAAATCCGATGATTTAAAAGCCAAAATGACCAGGACTTCATCATCTATGTTTCTAGAAGGGTTTAAGACTAACAATCATTTACCAAAGTCAAAGGTTTGGGTTAAACCAAGCCTATTAGCCATTATGAGCCATTTTACTCAAATTAGGGTTTGAAAATCGACTAACCCATTGGTTATAAAATAAAATATCACTTTTTAAAAACATGTTTTGAAAACAATTTTTTTTGGTTGCATCAAAACTCAACCTGACTGATATTGGAATCAAGGCATCATCTGGTGTAATCAAGAGGACACCTATGCCACATCCTTGTTTGTTTAGAGCCCCATTAAAGTAAACCTTCTAGGGCTTTTTCTCGAGCTCGGGTATATCTTTGTCAGGAAACTTGTGATCAAAACTATCGTTAGATGATGTTGGGCATCCTGCCAAATGATCTGTTATGACATTTTCTTTGATAGATTTATGTACTATATATCTGATATCGAACTCTGAGAATAACAATAACTATCAAGTTGTTCTATAAGACAGTGCAGGTTTCTCAAGCAAGTACTTCAATGTCTATCCGACTAATGAGTTGTACTTGGAAGGTCAACATGTAATGGTAGAGTTTTTTAGTGGCCTACACCAATGCCACACATGTCTTTTTTAGTGCACTGTAGTTGGTCTTATAGTCAGTTATCTTCTTGGTCAAATAGTATATGGCAATTTCCTTTCTTGACTCTTGTAAGTATTGAGCTAACATGGCTCCCATCGCGGTTTCGGTGATCGTCACATAAAGCAATAATGACTCACCTTGCTATAGGGAAACTAATATTGGTGGATTGCTCAGGTACCTTTTGATTGTTTTGAAAGCTTCTTGACATTCGTCATTCCACTTTGTTGGCTCAGTCTTCTTGAGTAACTTGAAGATCGGCTCGCATATAGTGGTCAATTGAGCTATGAATTGGCTGATAAACTGTACCCTTCCTAAAAATCCATGGATTTCTTTCTAGGTCTTGGGTGGTTTCATGTCCATGTTGTCTTTGATTTTTCCATGATCAACTTTTATTTCTCTCTTAGTGATCATAAAACCAAGTAGCTTGCCAACTGTTACCCTAAAGGCACATTTCTGAGGGCTCAATCGTAGATTATACTTTCTAATTTTCTTAAAGAGCTTTTTCAAGACTGCGAAATAACCTTCTCGATCTAGTGACTTCACAATCATATCATCCACATAAACTTCTACTTCCTTGTGAATCATGTCATGCAATAGGGTTATAGCCATCCTTTGGTAGGTTAAACCAGCATTTTTTAATCCAAAAGTCATAACTCTGTAGCAAAAGGTTCCCCAATGAGTGATAAAAGATGTCTTTTCCATGTCTTGAGGGGACATATTTATTTGGTTATATCTCAAAAATCCATCAATAAAGGATAAAAGTGCATGACGAGCGATATTATCTATTAAAATGTTGATGTGCATCAACGGGAAATCGTCCTTTGGACATGCATTATTGAGATCTCGAAAATCAACAGACATTCTAACTTTTCCATCTTTCTTGGGTTCTAGCATAATGTTGGCTAATCATTCCAGGTATTCTACTACTTGAAGGAAACTAGCATTCATCTGTTTAATAACCTCATCTCTGATTTTAAGAACCCATCCTGGCTTCACCCTTCTTAACTTCTATTTCACAGGCTTGATTTTTGAATCCGTAGGGATAAAATGTTAGACTACCTTCATGTTAGACAAAATGAGTTATACCATGTCTCATCTAATGAGTCTTTCCTACAAAGTAGAATCTGGTTAGGAAAAGTTTCTGAAATTGGTCCCAAGTCGTGATGGGTTCTGGAGTTTGAAGGAAGTGAATCCAATGTTTCGCCCTATCCCTCAATGAGAATGAAAATAGAAAAAGCTTTAAGGAATCTGCAGGGAAACCTTGGATCCTAATAGTTGAGCAAATACCCACAAAATCAGTCATGTGACCATATGGGTTCTCTCTTTCCAAACCGTAGAAGGTTGGAAGCATTTGGATGGTGGCATGCTTGATCTCCTACCAGAGATTATCTATGTTGGGGATTTGAATGCAAGAGGGAGGTGTAAAATTATTTGGCATGAAATGGTCCCTAAGTGTCCTAGGGGCTTGTGGAGCTGGCAGATTATTAGTTGTTGCCCCATTATTATTGGCATTAGCATCCCCTATATCTACTTTAGGCTCAAGTACCGACTCTTGGTTAGGACGAAGAGTAGTTCTTAAAGCTCTCAATGCATTTTCTAACTTTAGGTAGAATGGTGGCAAGCCAAAAGATAGGGAACGCCTACCTAGCATATACTACCCCCTAGAAAAATGAAAATGAATGCAAATGGAATGCATACTTACACTAAAATGAGAAAAAGATATAGAAAAACTCCCCTCAATCCCAGTTGCTAATCTTTATACAATCCTTTCCAATTCTTTGGCACCTATTTTTAGTGTTTTTTTTTTTTTTTTTTTAGCAATTTAGCCTTTTTAGGCTTTAGCTCGCAAAGATTGAATTTCAACCAAATTAAGCGACCTGAATGGAGAAAAGCAAAGAATTAAAAGATAACAAGAAAATAATGAAATAAAATCTTAACTACAACCAAATTGGAATTTACTAGACTTTCAATAAATATGCTTATTTTCCCTAGCAAAGGTGCCAAAAATTTGGTTACTCCCAACAAGGGAGGTTATTCATTGTCACGACCAAGATTTAGAATTTATAAACTTACGCCTTAACCTTAATTCATTGTAAAGCGATTGAGAAAAAGTGCGATCCACTGGGAGAATGAGACGAGCTATTAGAAATCCTAGTTAACTCTATCCTAGTCCAAAATCTAAAATATTGGTTGGTTTGTGTTTAAACTAAACAATTCACAAAAAGTTAGTGGAGCTTGGGTAATACGAATCCGCTTAGCTTTCATTCATGGTGGATTATGCCAATTAGGATTCAATCGGTGTTTATGATATGTGACAATTTAAGCTACCCAGAATAAATCATCAAAAATATCATGTATGTATGGATTTAGCTTGAATTATCTAAATAGGGCATAACATGTCATGCATAACATGCACAGCTATCCAAATAAGCATGAACATACTAACTCCATACATGCATGTCAAATCACAGCCATTGTACAACCAACACAGTTGCAATCACATAAAACAAAAGTATTTGCAAGATAAATCAATTAATAATGGATTGAATAATACAATCTCTCAAAGTTTATAATCTCATACACATGATAACCCCTAATTACATAAGTCCCTACAATGAATTAATAACTAAGGTTCATCGATTACCTAAGCTTGATGATTAGTTGGCCATGAGTGGAAAAGCCTTGAGACCAAAACCCCTTCCTTCCATAATCATCCAAGCAAGGTTAGTTGAAGAGAGAAAGAAGCTAGAGAGAGAAAGTACTAAAAATGGAAAACCTAAAAATGAGGCTCCCTCATTAGGTGATAGTGGTGTCAATTCGGTCAGATCGGGCCGGCCTAGCCCGTTAAGGATTTGGACTAATAGTCTAGCAGATTGGATCGGGCTTGGCCCGATAAGCTATCAGATGGGATCGAGCCAGCCCAATAAGCTAAAAGGCTTGTCCAATCCGATCCATTAGACTGGTCCACTATGGTAACGAATCGGACCGGGCTTCGGATCGAATTGGATTGGGTTATATTGGGCTAATGGATTGGACTAATGGATCGTTTAATGGATCAAGCTAATGGATCTTGTTAACGGGCTAATGGATCGGGTTAACGGGCTTTCAATTTTATTTTATTTTATTTCTTTTACTTTTTTTTTTTCAATTCAAATTTAAGGTGTCAAATTAAAGCACATGAACATTATAACATTTAAGGTGTAGTTTGATTTTTTTTCAATTCAAATTCAAATTTAATGTGACAAATTCAATTATAATCTTTTTTTTTTTTTTTTTTTTTACATTATAACTATCAAATTTAAGGTGACCAAACGGATCGGGCTAATGGACGGGTTAATGGTCGGACAGGATCGGACCAGGCTTTGGATCGGACCGTGCCACTTAATGGACATGGATCGGGGCGGGCGGCCCATTGGACAAAAAACCTTAGCTTAATCTATCCATTTACTATGGATCAGATCAGCCTAGTCCATTAGTTATCGGACCGGATCGGGCTTGTTCCGTTAGTTTATCGGACCGGTCAGTGGGCTAAATGGATGACCCGTCCATTTTGACACTACTACTAGGTGACATCATTTTCGATTTATAGGTGACATAACCCTAGCAAGGTAAAAAACCCAAAATACACTTACAATTTAAGGAAATTACAAATAAATACAAGAAATCCAGCCAGTCTCGAGTTCTCTATTGGTAGAGATAGTCCTATCGATAGAAGGTCTATCGATAGCGAACATTGTCTATCAATAGAGCCTTTATTATTTGACAAAATTCCAAGGCCCAGAGGTTTTTGGCTATCGATGGGAGCTGCTAGCTATCGATGGAGGCTGCTATCGATAGAAGGTCTATCGATAAAGATGGGTTTATCGATAGAGAATCTATTGATAAACATGTGTTTCTACAGAATTGCTCAATGCTAAGATGCCTTTGCCTTCTTATGGCTTGATTTTCCATATTGCACTTGAAACTTCTTGAGATCATCTTCTCAGCAGCTGCTCCACTCTTATTGTCCACTCAAAGCTCTTTAACCAATTGGATTTTTGACGATTTCCTACAAAAACCATAAAACAAACATAAGAAACCAAAACTAACTAAAATGAGCATTATGACATATTAAATTGCTATAAAATAATTTAACAAACTAAAGAAATAGCATATGATTGTGTAACAATCATCCACCAAAGGTTTTTTAGGTTCATGATGGTTGGCCAGAGAGTCGTAGCCCACCTCAATAAGCCTCTAGCACAAATGCTACTTCTCAAAAGATCTCCCAGCTATCTTAAGTAGGATTCTAGTTTTTTTATGTCTTTTAGCTTATCGGTAGCTTTTGTTCATAGTTTTTGGACTTGGTCGGAGCTCTTTCTATGCTTCAATTTCGACTTTTGCCATAATAGAATTTTTATATGATGTAGTCACAAGTTTTGGATGCCTGTATTTTAGTTTTGTAGCTCAAGTGCTTATCTTCTTCCTTTTTATTATTACTTTTGTATCTCACGCTTGGCTTAAAATTTCTCAAGGCTTTTTTTTTTTTCATTCAAATGATTGTCGAGCTACTGAGCTCACTACTTGATAAATGAATAACAAACTTTCTACCTCAACACAGTGGTCGGTCTTTCATTCAAAGGACTGAATTCTCCAATTAATCGATTTTTTTTTCGAGTTTTATAGCTTGGAAACTTTTGATTCCAATTTTAGCACGGCACTATTGCCCCATGGGCTTTTCATGGCAATGCTTGGCATGGTTGGGCTTCCTTGGCAACATTTGGTTGCTTGTAACTTACCTTTGGGCCTTTATGTAGGGTCGTGATGCTTCAGCCGAGCTAGTGGACTTTTCAGCAGTGGCATTTTCTGAAAGAAAACAACTTGGAAACGCAGCGGAAGATAGAGTTTTAAAAATTTTCCATAGTGTTCATCCAATAATCAACTCAAACGATAAAAGCTGTGGACACCCCATTTTTACCATTTATTTCTACCATATGTCCATGCAAATGATCAACTAGAATAGCTGATCATTGGGTGAGGAATTGGCCTTGTAAAGACCAAATTGACCAAATTGCCCTTTGCTGAGGAAAAGGACAATTCATTATTTCATGTGTACATTTGGATTGGAATCAACCCATTTGTATTGCATTTGACTTTTGAGGTGTTTTAGAACATCCCTGTAAATTTTCATGGCATTCTGATGAGAGCTCGATAGGTAATTAGGGTTTTTGCGACTTGAAGGGCATTTTCGTCCTTTTTCTCGTATAATTTCCGAATGACCTCCGAATTCGAAACGGATTGTTTCATGAGGTTTATATGGATGTGGGGAGTGTATTTGATGTATCAATTGAGCCTTTGAATGGTTGGGATGGATTCTCCCAAAATCGATCCCACGGGTAAGGATGGGCCGAGTTAGGGTTTCGATCAAATTGACCGTGAATTGGTCGTTTTCACCAAAACAAGAGATTTTCAAAACATGTTGTTAAGTACCAATTTCATGTTGAAACCATGTTTTTAGAAGTGGTGCAAGCCTAATTGATCAATTTTACAAAACAGAGAATGGTCATATGACCAATTTTGGCACAACCGGGTCAATTGGCTAGCTTTTTGCTAAAACCCTTGACCATGGTCAATTGATTTTAACCCAAAAACATTCTAAAAATGTGGAGGATCAAAACACGGTCGTTTTGAGCCCTGAACCATCGGATTTGGATCAAATTTGACCAAAATATGGCCAAAATTTGAAAACCCTAAAATTTGGGAACGAAATTGGGAAGGTCAGCATGGTGACCGTCCTAGCTAGGACGGCCAACCGTCCAGCTAGGACGGCCAACCGTCCATGCCTAGGACGGCCATCAGCTGGCTCGAGCCAATTTTGCCATTTTTGAAACTTTGACTTATTTTGGCCGATTTGATTTGATTTTTTGGCATAAATTCAAAGGGTTTCAGCTTTCAAACCCTAGAGAGATTCGTTCTAAGCCCTAGGATCGTTTTTTAGAGAGATTAATCCTAGCCATTCAATGTTTTAAACCCTAACCCTATATATGTTGCATTATGAGAAGCTGAAAAAAGAGAGGGAGAGATTTCTAGGGTTTTAGAGAGGAGGCTACAGATTTTTCTTAGCTCTTCATCTCTACACCATTGAAGGGGGAAGGATTGAAGGCCAAGAGCTTGGAGGAGGCTAGCCAAGAAGGGAATCGAAGGGTAAACACTCAACCATGATCTTGTTCTTTGATGGATTTTCGTTTTACTTTGTAGGAGTTTTCTCTATGCATGTTTGAATAGGTTTATCTCTTTCTTTTATTTATGTTAGTATGCATGATTAGGGTTAGCCTTGTTTTGATTTTGTGTGAGCATGCATGATTAGGTTTAGCTTTGTTATTATTTCATGTTAATATGCATGTTTAGGGTTCATTAGTTTATATTATGATTTTATGTTAGGATGCATGCCTAGGGTTAAGTAGTTTTATTATTATTCTATGTGAGTATGCATATTAGGGTTGTCTTTTATTATTATTTAATGTGAGCATACATGATTAGGTTTAGGTTTTTTTTTTTGTTGTTATGATTTTATGTTAGCATATATGTTTAGGGTTAGTTAACTTTATCGAGATTTTATGTTGGAATGCATGTTTAGGGTTAATGAAGTTTTGTTGTGATTTTATGTGAGAATGCATGATTAGGGTTAGTTTTATTATGATTTTATGTGATTAGATGTGTTTAGGATTAGTCTTGTTATCATTTTGTGTTAGTTAACATGTTTAGGATTATCTTTGTTGTTATTTTATGCTAGTTATCATGTTTAGGATAAGTTTTTTTCATTATTTTATGTGTAAGCATGTTTAAAATAAATATTGATACGTTCATATTGTTATTTGAGTCTCTAAATATTTGATTGATGGTATTGATGATGATATGAATGTGTTAGGATGTTATTTTGAAATGTGATAAGTCTTGAGTCTTTTTTTTATGCTTTTCATGATTATTTGAACACTTGGCATGAATTTGATTGTTTGGATATATAAATTGTGTACGAGGGAGCGTGCGAAGGTAAGACCCTCCCCTTGTGTTTAAATTAATTATTTAAGCATATTTTTATGTAGTTTTTGATATGTTTTTGCATGGTAAATTAGTCGAGCATGTTAGATTGTATGCTAGGGTGTTTATTTGATGTTGTCATGGATTAAAAATGGTTTTTTTAAGCTACTTCAATTATGTAGTCAAATCTGTCCAGATTTGAATACATGTTTTAAAGTGGTTTAATTAACATTTTTAACCCATATTTTGCATGATTTTATTAGTAGTTTCATAGTGTATTCATGTAGAAAGCATGCTAGGACATTTTAACATTTTTATTCTTTGTTTTCATGATTTTTAGAGTGGTTAAAGGTTAATGCTCAAATCTGTCCGGATTTGTTTATGCCTTTAAATCACTTCTAAAAATTATTTTAGGGCCAAATCCAACTTAGGAATATGCTTAGGATCACATAGTTTGATTAGTATGCATTTAGGAACATTTTCATGCATGATTAGAATTGATTTTGTGAATGTTTGATTAATTTAGTTAAATTACAGCATGCATTTGCATTAGTATGTTAGGGTTTTTAGATTAATTTTAGGGCTAGTTAGAGACCCTAGGCTAGGAAGGTCACTTGACCTTCCCTAGGAATTTCCTGTGTTGTAAAAATCACACTCTGATTTGAATATTTTGATCAATTTGAGAGTCAACCTTCGAGATATTTATAAAAAGATTTTTGATGCAATATTTATGAAATAAATATGATTTTATGAGATATTTGATTATTAATTGATTTTCAAAAGATTTGAAATGTTTTAAAGATTTTCTTACCTTGGAATGAGATTCCTCCCATATGATTTGTTTTCTTGAAATATCTTTGAAAAAGATTTTCAATTGGAATTTAATTCTAAAGATAAGAATTATTTTGGAATATTTGGATTTTATGAATATCTTTTAATTTGAAATGATTTCAAATAAATGATTTTGAAAGAATAGAATAAAAACTCTCGAAGTTAGAGTCTTGAATTAGGTTGAAATACCTTTGATGATGTGATCGATTACAATAGGAGAGTCCTAGGGTAGTCGAACTACGTGGACTTTGATACTTGCTAGGTGATACTAGTAAGTTACGTAGGCGCTAATAGGGCTCAAGTCCGCCCTAGGATGCCCGTAGGGTATTCTAGGTTCTTAGGGTTTGTTTGTATTTTTTTTATTATTAATATAACTAATATAGATTAATGCATTTATATCACTATTTTGTTGGTTGATTAGATTATTTAGGATTATTTGCATTGAGAAATTTAAATAGCCCAAATAAATTAGAAGTCCTTTAATTAGGGCGAGGTGGGTGCCTACAAGTGAAAGCTTGGAACCTTCCCACGTCGTAACCTAGCCCCCGGATCCAACTCTGGTTTGTAGACTGTCTTTTCATTGAAAATGGAGTTTGTTTTGTTTTGATTTAAAAAATAAAATATTTTTCATGGTTTCCTTATTCCTTAAAAATAAGGTGGCGACTCCTTTGTTTGTTTTCTAAACCCCCCTAATCACATCGCCCCGTGATGATGTGGACACCACCAAAGCCCCGCCACGAGGCTGGTCCACAAAAGCGAACCAAACAATTAATTGAACAAGAATTAAAAGCTTACTTGTATTCCTTTGCGAAGCAATCCTCTAAGTCTTTGAGCCCCAAAATGTATGGTAGCCTCCAATGGTATCCACACGAGCACAAGACCACACAAATCCCTTGCACCTTCACAACACTTGAGAAGTAGCAAGCATGGAGAGAGAGAGAGAGTGGCAGCTAGAGAGAAAACGCACAATGCTAGCTCACGGCCCTAGGGTTGTTTTCCTCTTTTCTCTTTTATGATGATAGGTTGCTTAGCGCTAGCTTGACTTATCATCACATAAATATAGGAAATATTCCTTTTATTTATTATTTGGTCCCTATCTTATTAACTCTTAATGACAAGGGCCTAAACAATAATAAATAAGAATATTCCTCTCCCCTAATTTATGTGACTCACTTATACCCTTATGTGTGTGACCCATTGGGTTCAACCCAACCTAGTAGTGGCTCGGTGACATCCCATGTCTCCAAAAATATAAACTTTTCTATTTAAGGTTCAATTGGAACAATTCCAATTTTGCCCTCAATTATAACACTTATCATTAGGCCTACACTAGTCATGAGTGACATCTAACAACATATCATGACGTATCCTAGGTGTGGGTGAATATACGAATATAAAAGAACCCTTTATGATATAGGTAATCATTCACTAAACAATGTCATGATTAAGTTAGTTTGGTATGGATACATGTCAAACCCTAACTTAATCCTATGTTAACTTTTCACCAAAAATAATCTCAATTAGGTTAACCCTTGAAAACTCTTTTCTTGGTTACCATCTACTTTGGCCAAAGACTTTATTGAGATAGTATTTGTGAAGTAACTATGACATTCACCCTTTCATATTAAGGGTAGTGATTCCTTATTGCAACCCCACCCGTCTTCATACATAATTCACTATAGCCAATAAATACCGATTACATCCTTGTGGTTAAGGGTGTACGAGATACTATCAAACTGTAGCAACTCATGCATAATACAACTTGTGGTGTCTCAGGTCTAAGGATTACAAATGTGACTATACACATGAGCAACTTTTGACATGTAAATAGAATTCTATAAGCTGTACTCATATTGGTCACGTTCAATACTTGTTCTTAACAAGCACCCACAGGTTTACTATAGTGTCACTACACAGATGGTATGAGACTCACAATCCTTCCAAAGGAGCTAGTATAACCTGTGCTAATCTTAATGGTCTATAATCGTCCAAATATATAAACCTATGATCAGGAACTGGTTTAGGATAGATGTACTTGAGAAATGTAAGTCTCTCTATCTCAACACTTGAGATACAATTTTCTATCATACTATCAAAGGACTTTATCATGAACAGTAATTAAACACAAGTTTACATGATAATAATAGCCATTTCATAGATGAATAAGGTTTCATACATAATTATAATGAAATATAATTAAGTTCCCTAAATACAACATAACGATTAGTTTTAGGGCATACTTCTAACATTTTCACTGGTTCCTCACTTTAGAAACTTTAGGTATCTAACCTTTCCGTAGGATTTGGGCCAGAATCTAAGCACTTGTCAACTTTTAGGTCTTTAACCTTTCCATTTTGCTTGCATTCATAGAATTGTTTGGACGTCCTTGGACCACTTGGATTGAATGTTTGTCGAGCTATCATGTTTAACGCTCGATAAAGAATTTATTCTCTTAACGACGCCATGCCTCCATATTGGTGCTAGGCATACTTTTATATATCCAGTGGCGAAACTACAGCTTTGACATGCCACCCCCAACTTTCTTAAAAACATTGTATTATATATATATATATATTGTAATTAAAATTTTTTTAACAATAGACTTTGGCCCCCCCAAGTTTATACCCCCAGTTTATACATGGCCCTAGCCCCTAATTAAAACTTAAAGCCTAGTAAATTAAAAGCCCAAAAGAATAAGTAGCCCAATAGAATTAAAACTTAAAAGAGTCCAACCCAAACATGGCCCTAGTGTCACATGAAAGAATACAATCGAGGAACGCAGCGGAAGGTGGGATTTTAAAATAATTCCCATTGTATTCATCCATGAATCAACTTAATCGATAAAACGAATCTACTTTATAATAAAGACATTAAAATAAAGCTTACTTGATATGCTCCTTTGCAATGCTATCTCACTTTGATGATCGTCCTCACCAATCTTCAAGCCTCAAAAGTATAACGGCCTCCAATGTTGATCCACACGAACATAAGAGTTGATAAACCTCCTTGATTTTCAACACTTGAAAAAACAAGCATGGAGAGGGAGAGAGAGAGAGTGGCGGCACCTAGAGAGAGAGAGCTCTTGATGAGTTCAACTTTATGACTATTAGGGTTCCCTCTCTTTAAATAGACTTCTCCTCTTCTTAGGGTGTTTGGTTACTAGTGCTAGCATGACCATTAACCCTATTTTGGTTACTAACACTCTTGAATTAGATATCTTTTTGACTATTAATTAATTAACCATTAATTAATTAAAGCCAAACATATATTAATAAGAGTGTACCCCTCTCACAAGTTTAAGAACCTCACTTATGTCCTTATGTGTGTGACCCATTGGGTCCATCCCAACCTAGTAGTGGCAGGGGACATCTCAATGTCGCCCAAAATAGAAACTTTCTATTTTTAGGTTCGATTGGAACAATTCCAATTTTGCCCTCAATGATAACTCTTATCATTAGGCCTTCACTAGTCATGAGTGACATCTAACAATATGTCATGACGTACCCTAGGTGTGGGTGAATATACGAATGTGTAAATGAACCCTTCGTGCTATAAATAATCCCACACCAAACAATGTCTTGATTAAGTTAGTTGGGTATGGATTCATGTCAAACCCTAACTTAATCATATGTCACAAATTCACTAGAGTATAATCTCAATTAAGTATACCCTTGAAACACTTTTCTTGGTAACCTTCTGCTTTGGCCAAAGACTCCATTGAGATAGTAACTGTGAACTAACTAAGACATTTGCCCTTTCTTATTAAGGGTGGTGATCCTCTATTGCACACTCACCTATCTTCATGTATAACTCACTAGAGCCAATGAGCACCGATTACATCCTTATGATTAAGGGTGTACGAGATACTATCAAACTCTAGCAATTCATGTATAAGATAACAAGTGGTGTCTCAAGTCTAAGGATTACAATTGTGACTATACACATGAGCAGCTTTTGACATACAAATAGAATTCCATAAGCTGTACTCATATCGGTCACGTTCGGTGTACTTGTTCTCTAACAAGCACCCACCGGTTTACTATAGTGTCTCTACACAGATGGTTCGAGACTCACCATCCTCCCATGGAGCTAGTAAAACCTGAGCTAATCTAAACGGTTTATAATCGTCCAAATATACACTACTACAAAAAGATGCAAAGAAAACAGTAAATAGAAAACGGTTTTGGAAACCGTTTTAGAAAGAGATCAAAGAGAACGGTTTTCAAAACCGTTTTAGTTTAGTAATATTTAACAACGGTTATTTTGTGACGTCTTTGATGAGCATATTATTAAGACGGTTTTGGAAACCGTTTTAGAAAGAAACCAAAGAAAACGGTCTTTCTGTTTTCTCACATAAACTATAAAATATTATTTTATATAAAATGTGAATGCCATTCTCATAGTTCGAACACTGAACCATGTGTTAAAATAATTAATTATGCTATTACATTTTTGGTTGGTGTTAAGTATTTAAAAGAAAATTAAAGTTAAAGTATCTTAGTATATATATATATATATATAAAATACATTTATAAAATTTAATGTCCAATCGTTAAAGGTCCACATACATGAGAATGTATTAACCCTAGTATGTCTCCTGCCCTCTCACTGTGACCAGTAAAGGGCGATTTGGTCATTTTACCCATGAGACAAGGTTCACAGGTAGGTAAGGGTACAAGTACATATGAGCCCAATTGCCCATCCTTACCTAACCTATTAATCTTTTCCTCACTAATATGACCTAATCTTAAATGCCATACATAGGTTAAGTCATTTTCATCACGAGGTCTTTTATGCCCTTTAACATTTTGATTCTTCTCTAAACAGTTTATACTACCATCCATGTTCAAGAAATATAGACCGCTTAGATATATGCCAGAACCTACTAACTTATTTCCAAAAGAAATAGTACAACCATTCCTACTGAAAACAAATTCATAGCCAGAACGTGTTAAGGATGAAACCGAAACAATGTTCCTGACTATACCTGGCATAAACAAACAGTCTTCTAATTTCAGAACATGCCCTGATGGTAAAATCAGGTCATAAGTCCCAACAGCTAATGCAGCGACGTTTGCTCCATTTCCTACTCGAAGGGAAACTTGATCTCGACCCAATTGTCTGCTTCCTCTAAGTTCTTTAATATTGTTACATATGTGAGAACTAGCACCGGTATCCAATACCCAAGAGCAAGCAGAGCTAACTGATAGATAAAATCTTGAATTAGGAACTATTCCTAATTCTTTAGACAGCTCATTGTTACAAGATTCAGTCAAACAGTAGTCAAATTCATTTTCGGATATTTGTTTGAGTATAACCATGATATCTACAAAAATAAGTAACAGATTAATATATTTCATTAAACCATAATAACTTGGTCTTTAGTTTTGTGGTGTCTCCCACTATTTTATCAAATCCCATACTCCCTCTATAGGATTCGAGAATTCAAAATTTGAGTTCTTAATGGGGATTGGGGTCCCATTTGAACTAGTGAACCTCACGTGATAGTTTCTTGGATCACTAATCCAAAGGGGTGGATAACTCTTTATCCAATGCTTCACTAAGCAAGTTCCAACCTTCCTTTAGCCTCTAAATTACAGTAACCTCACATAATAGTTTCTTGGTTAGTGTACTTTAGTTAAATAACACCTACCATTCACATGAGTATGGTCAATTGAATGTGGCATCCCTCACATAATAGTTTCTTGGTAAGCCCCATTATCGCACCTCATGATATCCAATATGTAACAAGCTGGTTTGAACCTTCATAATGAATGTGTTCCCACATATCTGCAGCCAAACACATCCACCATAAAGATTCACCTATCTTGTAATGGTAGGAGGCTAGGATAAAGCACTCATATGCCTCTTCCTTACAATTTAATTTTGAAATTGAGGGGTATTTAGGTCTCATCAGAATATTAACATACATCACATGCATTTATATATCTCATATATATTGTTAACCATTATTTATTATTAGTACTTTAATGATACTCCCACTATCCATAAAGGAATAGGACACTGTCATCAAAGACATATAATAGTATGGTTAACAGGCCCCTAAAGCATACATCTAACATATATATGGGCCTAATGGAAAGATTATGGACTTTTTAGGTTGGGTCCAACACTACAACAAAACTGGCCTATACCGACGGAATTTCCCGGTGGTTGCCAAAAAACCATCGGTAATACCATGTATTACCGACGCCACTTTCTATGCCGTCAGTGAAGGCATGTATTACCAACGGCTCTTTCTATGCCGCCGGTAAATCCATATCTTTGCCGACGGCTGCTCATAAATGTCGTCGGTATTGGCCATTCCCGCCAAAAAAAAATTGGAGGGAAGTCTTCCCGCCGCGCCATGGAAAATTTTCCGGCGGCTACAAAAATAGCCATCAATAATTATAAGCATTTACCGGCGCCCCAAAAAAACTCCGTCGGCAATTAGAAACAATTCCCGACTGTTAATCTGTGCCGCCACTAATTAAATTTCTTTATCGACGGATAACATAACACCGTCGGTAATGTAAGTGTTTTATCGACCGATAACATAACACCGTCGGTAATGGTAACTCGTTTCCGACGACAAACAAAACACCGTCGGCAATGGAAGTGCTTTATCGACGGCTACCACAACACCGTCGGTAATGATAACGCATTCCCGATGACAAACACAACACCGTCGGGAAATGTAGGTGCGTTGTCGACGGCTACCATAACATCGATGGTAATAGTAACTCGTTCCCGGCGACAAACAAAACACCGTCGGTAATGTAAGCGCTTTATCGACGGCTGCCATAACACCGTCGGCAATTTAAGTGCTTTATCGACGGCTAACATAACACCGTCTGTAATGGTAACTCATTCCCGGCGACAAACACAAAACCGTAGGCAATTTAACTGCTTTATCCACGGCTAACATAACACCGCCGGTAATGGTAACTCGTGCCCAACGACAAAGATAAATCCACAGAGATCTAACGATTTATTTTGAAAAACCGACCGTTGGAATAGATGAAATACTCATTAGTTTCATATTCGCCAAAAATCATAATGATCCAATGGTTGGAAATTTGAAAAAAAAAAAAAAAAAAAACTGATAATATTTTAAAGAACAAAAAAATTCACAACTTCTCATTAATTGTAGCATTTTTCAAAAATCGACCATTGGATCACTATAATTTTTGGTGGGCATCATAAGTAGTTCATCTAATCCAAGGGTCATTTACTTGAGAAATTAAATATTATATGATTCACACTTTATATATTTATTTTTAGGGAAAAAAAAAGGGAAAATTTCTAATTATTTAAATAAAATTTTGATATTTTATCTTAATTGTATTGATGACTCTATCACTCAAAGTTGAAGGTTTTACATTTTTTATTTTTTATAAAAAAATAAGGGTAATTTCCATGAATAATCCTAAGTTTCCAAAATATTACACCTATGAACCCGATCTAAACATATTATGGATATACACCTATTACTGTTTTTTTGGATAAAATTACCCTTAAAATTGAAGTTTGACCATTTTGTATAAAATCAACAATTTTATGTATAATCCCAATCCCCAGTTTATCTAATAATCACCAATATTGTTAAGAATCTACAATCCACTTTATGTCACGTCAACATTTAATGCTAGTCATTCAATGTCCTCCGAATTTTTGTACAGGATCCCCAATTTTATGTATAATCCCAAAAAATAAAAATAAAAATCCCCAATCCCCAATTTATCTAATAATCACCAATAATGTTAATAATTCCCAATCCACTTTATGTCACGTCAAAATTTAATGCGGGTCTTTCAATAAATGCCTCCTGAATTTTTTGTACAGAATCCACAATTTTATGTATAATCCCAAAAAATAAACAGAATCCCCAATCCCCAATTTATCTAATAATCACCAATATTGTTAAGAATACTCAATCCACTTTATGTCACGTCAACTTCATGCATGTCATTCATTTAGTTTGCGCTTTCCAAGAACATCAAATCAATCAAATTAATCTTGTCTACTCTATTAATTGGGTATTCTTAGTAATATTGGGGATTTATGATTATTTGTAATTCTGGTGATCCTTTGTATTATTGGGGATTGGGGATTATACACAAAATTATGGATTGTGTTGATTATTGGTGACTCTTCGATTTTTTTTAATTCACCCGTACAAAAATTTTGACCATTTCAATGATCAAATTAATTGTAAATACTTATATGAGTGGAGGGTATTTATGTCCTAAAAAAATATTTGCGAAATTAGTTTTGGATCGGGTTCGTAGGCGTAATATTTTGGAAACATAGGATTATTCAAGGAAATTGCCCAAAAAATTATAACGTGCATAGCACGTGGTGCAATAGTGTGATTGTGGGAAAATCTTTTGATTAATCAAAATATCCCTATGTAATTTTAAAAATATATAAATTGACATCGTCTCTTAAAATTCCACCCACAACAATAAATAAGTTTTCTAAATAAATTAAAATTACGTAGGAATATTAATTTATTCTCAAATTTGTAATAATAATTTTCCTAAATTTCGCTTATATGAAATTATACTAAATGGAGTAAAAATATTCTTAATTAAATTAAATTATTTCAAATGCTAATTCATTTCTATATAAAACATGATTTTTCAAATAATTAATTACTATAAAATACAGAATAATTTACTTTCTAACTCCTATTTCAATTTTTAAAAAAAAAAAAAAAAAAACAAATATAGTTTTCCTGCTATATTTGTCACTTTTTAAAAATAAATAAATAATTTGTACGAAAATTTTATGGTTTATTAAGTTCACATATATCAATTTAATATCATTTAGATCTCTCAAATTTTTTTAATGAAAAAATTTTAATAATCTTAATTATTAAAATTTTAATTATATTGTTCAAATTATATTTGATTTTTAAAAATTATTTTTTTCTGCAAAAATTTATACGTGCAATATGCACGTGGTGCATTAATTTCTAGTTAATGAAAAAACATATAAGTGGTAAATCTTTTATAAGGTATTTGAAAAAATATATTTTATTTTTCAAATTTGAAAATTTGTGACTTTTGTTCAAACGGCCACTTTTTCAAACTATGTTTTACAATTGGCACCTCTCTAGATCTCTCTCTCTCACACACACACAATTTCACCTTATAATTAGCAAACTCCATTTTTAAATAATTTTTTTTTATAAAACTATTGATTATTTAACCAGGGCTTATATTATAAGGTGCATCGGCCTCTATAGGGCCGAATGCAGATCATATTTTAAAAAACTGATCGTTGGATTAGATTAACTGCTTATGAATTTCATTATCACCGAAAATCACAGTGATCCAACGGTCAATTTTTGAAAAATCACAGTGAAAAATTGTCACTTTTTTTTTTCTTTATCGTGTTTTAAGCTTTTTTTGTTTTTTTTTTATTTTTTTAAAAAATTGACCATTGGATCACTGTGATTTTTTGTGAACATAAAATTCATAAGAAGTTCATTTAATCCAACGGTCAGATTTTCTAATTGTGGTTTACATTTGGCCATATAGAGATCTTCTCATGGTAAAGTTGCATAAAGTGTTATGATATAAACCCAAATAATTATTTAAAATATAAAAATACCCTAAACGCAGTCGTTTGGGTATTGGCGCTTAATAAGAATATGGGTTTTGGCGCTAAAACCCCTTCAGTTTTCATCCCTGTTATCCCTCTTCATGCTCAGTTTCCTTACTGGAGTAAACAATTGTTTCCTTTAAATGTAAAATATTGAAGAAGCCCTTGCAATGCTAAATAACATTTTGAATTTAATATAGAATGAAAGGCCCGATTCCCACAGTCTATAAAACACATGATATATAGATGAGGGAACACAGTAAACTCTGTTATTGCATATGTTGTAGTATAATAATGTTTACATACAGGGAAAAAAAAAAGGACAAACGACAAAGAATTAAAGAATTGAATTGTGGAAATTACATACAAAATAGTCTAGAAATTGAATTGTTTGCGTCCACTTGTCTCTAGGAGAGGTTGCATTCAGGAGGGATGCCTTGAGGAAACCTCTTTGTGTCTGTGCAATAATTGTATATCATGTAATTCTTTTGCACCCATTTCAATCTCTCTTCGCTAGTCGAATCCAGTTCCTGTGTCATCCAGGCATTGGTAGTTGGAGAATTTGAAGTACAAGAAGATGCACCAGATGACCACACACAAGCATTGGCATTGAAATTCCTATAAGAAGCAGTGAAGGGAGCTTGGGTCCAGTCTGTCTTCACAAGCCCACCCCTTGAAAGTTATGGTTAGGGTTTTAATATCATAGTTTAATTTTTATCTAATCCAACAATTGTTTCTCAAATATATATATATATGAACAAGATTGGAATTGTAATATATGTAGTTATAATTATTTATATTTAATTATGAGTAAACAAACAATTTATATATAGTTAGTTAATACATAAATAATTTTAAAAAATAAATCAGTATAAAATTATAAATCAATATTAATAATTTAACATATAATTGTATTTTTTTATAAAAAAATTTATTAGTAAACGGTGCCGCTTTGATTTGGCGGCCAAAACTGTTCACTATTTTTTACTCAAACACCCGCGTCCTTTTTCATTTCCCTCGGAAATCAATCCTAAATTAAGCCCCCAATCTCTCTCTCTCTCCTCCTCTCCCCCACCACAGCCAAGATCAAAACCCTAACCATAACTTTCAGCTATTCACCTTCCGTGAGCTCTCGCCGCCCCCGACCAGCTATATCAACAGATCATATCCCTTCGTCGCCAATTGTGCACCGGAGAGCAGCGTCTCGCTGTGCGTCTGCACTGAAGTTTTCAATGTCGACGCCGGCGGCATCAAGGACTTTCTCTCCGCAGGTCAGACTCAGCTTCCCACTCTGTATTTCCTCTTTTCTTTGGCGTATTTCACGTTTCTAGGGTTTTGGATTTATACGTGTTATACAAATAAGAGGTCCGTTCATCGGATCCATATGTACATCATTTCCTTGTTTTCTTTTTAATTTTTATTGTTTTTTGGGTGGACTTGATTTGGGGTGAGTTTTTATTCTTTCAGGAATTCTGATGCATTTTTCACTCTACATTATTGTAGTTCAACAAATTCCAGTTTAAATATTTTGTCCAATGTTCGAACATGGACTTATAACTAATCACCATGCTCCAAATAAGCAAGTCATGTATGTAAGATCTTAAATTTAAATAGCCTTTTTGTATAGGATTATAAGCAACAGAGGCATTCACAAGACATTGATCATGAGCAACCTCATAGCTGTGGTTAATGCTATATCTAATAATAGTGTTTTCAACATTTATTATAATCCAAGGTATTATTCTGTCATTTTGTTTTAGCTTTTTGGAATAGTGTGATACTTAGGAAAAATATTGAAATTTTGAGATTTTGTAGTATTAAAAGAGCCAAGAAATGGCCGTCCATCCCTACTCTACCATTATTAAGGAACCATGGAACCAATAAACCAAGAAATGCTCTCTTTATATTTATTAGATATTTTTGCAGACTAGAAGATGGCTAAATAGTTCTTTAGTCATTTGGATATAAATATTTAGCACCTGAAAAGTCTCTTCTTAATTCCTTGTCATTAAGCATCAGTATATGTTCAATGGAATGCAATCTTTGATCATTCAATCTAAATAGTTTTACAGAGGGAACCAAGTAGGAGCCAGTGTTAAGGTTCAATCCACACTGTGTCCACCACATACAAGGCACACAGATTTCTAAAGAGATCAGACGTGCAGAAATTTAGATCAAGTATGCTTTAATATGGCTGCACTGAGTCAACTTTGTCAGGCCAGTTTGGTTCATTCATATTAAACAGGGATAAGGCTTGGCTTGCCTTAAGCAAAAAATAGTTTTACTTTCCAAACCCAGCTGTTTTAGCTCGTTCAGGTTGGCATTACTGAAAGCAATATAGGCATGAATGTTTAGATACTGGACTCCGAGCCTAAAAACATAGAAATACATATATTGGCACTTATGCAAAAAAAGCTTAGCCGAGCTCAACAAAACCAGCTCAGCAAGGGCTCATAAGTAAATGGGCTTTTCTAGCAAGCTTTTATAATTGAGCTTGAGTATGGAAATTAATAGTCTTATGTTGCACAATAATTATCTTAACGAATACAAAAACAAATGTGATGATTTGGGGATCTTCCTCAACGTGGAATTGCAACTTTTCATACTTTATCTTCTCTATAGTTGTTGCTATTAAGTTTATGCTTTGTCTTTAATTAAATTTTTTGCTATTTATGTTATATTAATCTACTGGAGATATATTTTTAGGCTTATTTTTTCATAAAACATTTGTAATTGTTTTTTGGAACCTTGTAGTCAACTATGCACACTTTGATGCTATTAATGTGTACTTGCTTTTGCAGGCAGCACCGGTTAACATATTTGTGGCTTCTCATGTATATGTAGAAGATCCAATGTTGACATGAATTGATGGATTGATGGAACTAACACAGGGCATATGCAGTACAACTACAACTCTTGTAAGACAATTTTTAGGGATCACTCATAAAACATTGCTATCAGTTTGAGTATAGATCATCTTTGAAAATTATATGTTTCAGTTTTTTGGGTGATAATCATAGGGTATTAACATTTTAAGCCTTCCTAATTTTTTGGATAAATAAAACCTAAACAAATATTGATATCCCCATGTTTAGACTCTAATTTTGTGTATACTTTTATACATATTGTTTGCTTCTTCATTACCATCATCATGCAAGAATATTGAATTTTTAACTCTATATCTAGTCAATGTTTGTTTTGTTTAGCAAGGAAAGAAAAAAAGAAAAATGGAATGACTAGGGAGGAAAAGTGAAGGGAAAACATTAAAAGTCCTTCCTTATCCTTTTCCTCTGTTATTTTGTTAGTTAGTTTGAGGCATATTGTAAGATGTCTTTTACAGGGCAAGGTGGAAGATTTGAAGAAACGCTTTGAGGTACATAAGAGATATTGTTCACTCGCATGATACCAATCCAGCACAATTGGTGAGATAGAACTTACATGGTCACTTCTTAGAATTCAATATAGAATTTAATATCATATTTCACATGCCATAGCAGTTTGGCAGTTATGACACCTATGGGAGAGCTTTTATAGATGAAATGTGAGTAGAATTCATGAACTTCATCCGAGATCATATGTAGAAGAAAAGGAACAAATGCAGAAGGAGCTGGAGCAACAAAAAGAGCAAATGCAGAAGGAGCTGGAGCAACAAAAAGAGCAAATGGATAATATGAATGGGCAAGTTGGGTTCTTATACTCCTTCATTCAGACAATGTGTCCTAACTATCGTATTCCTCCTAATGGTGTAAGTATCTTGCCTCATTCTTAGCTTGTGAATTTCTAAAAAGTTCTTTTATTTAATCTTTAAATATAAATATAACAAGTTAGCTAGAGAGACTAGTTAGAAAACCATGTGTTATAGTTTACTTAAAATTGAATCATTTTATATATGCATGCAAAACTTGGATGCTGGAGCATTTTGTAGATACCTAAACTTTTATGAAAAGAATATTAATATTGCATGCTTTTGAGCCTACTATGCCTAAAGATCCATCTGGAATGTAACCTGTGGGCTTGCATGTATGTTTTAAGTGTGTTAGAAATATAACTTAGAAGAGGAATTCTCTTGGTGATTGTTGGTTGTAGATGATATGGGATGCGCAGGAGGCGCCATATGATTGAATTGTTGTTTGGATATAATTATAGAAGTGTTATCTACTCTTAATTTGACAGGTAAAAATTTGGGAATATTGGAAAAATAGACGAAACTCTGCCGGATTTTCATCTCGAAAAGCAAGTTTTTTTCTTTTTATACTTTCATATGGATGAAATGCTACCATTTTAATTTAGAATTCCATTGATGTCAGTGATTTCTTACTTTGAATAATTGAAAAGAAATTTGCATTTCTTTATATATATATAGGATTTTACTGCATCAAAAAGTAAGAATTATATTGTTCTTTCTATTTACTTCTGACATGGCATTTATTTGTTTTGGGCCTTTTTATGTGCTACTTTTTTTTTTACTGAGTTTGAAGCTATATGTATTTGCTATGATTGTTTAAGTGCTTAATTATAAAGTAGAACAAAACCTTTTTATTTATTAACATCTTATATATTGGTAACTTAACTGTCATTTCTAATAATGTTTTTATTGTAATCTTAACTATTTATCTAAATCTACATGGTTAGTTACTAATATAATTTTGTTTTGCTCTATTTTGCAGGCTAGTGACTCTAGCGCTGGATTTGTCCCCCCTTCTTTTGGATCTATCCAGCGCCCACCTTGACACCTATCTCAGACGCTACTTAAGAGTTTTTTATTTTATTTTCAGTTGTCTTAAACAATTGAACTTGCAACAACACTACCTTCTTTTGTTTCATATTCGTAGACATAGGTTTACTTTTTTGTGTTTGGATGGATTCAATGCAATATTATAGATGTCATTTTTTGGAATATACTTCAATTTATATGGATTTAATGCAAGATTATTGATGTCATTTGTGGAATACACTTTATATGCATGTTATATACAGGTATCAACAAATTGGATAAAAAAAAATAACACATTTGCCGGCATTATAGAATGCCGTTGGTAAAAGTATTATATAAACTTTTCCCGAGGGTAAAACTTTGCGTCAGTAAAAGTCTATAATTTAACAAATTATATTTTTACAATATGAAGAAAGTATTTACGACGGCAATTGACTGCCGTAAAAAATAGGGGTATTTCCGGCGGCGTTAAAACTCCGACGGAAAACAGAATAATTTCTTCTCGACGGCTAATGATTTCCCAGCAGTTAATACTATATTTACCGACGGCATTGGATCGTCAATATAGCCTTTATGTCCGTTAACTTTAATGATTTCCCGGCGGTGAGTACTATATTTACCGGCGGCTTGTGATCGTCAACATAGGCTTTATGTCCGTCAATTTTAATGATTTCCCGACGGTAAGTAATATATTTGCCGGCGGCATTGGATCGTCAACATAGGCTTAATGTCCGTCAACTTTTATTTAAAACAAATCAATATTCGACGGTTGTTATTATTTTTACCGACGGTCGTAGAGTGTCAGCAAAAGTGTTTTTACTGGCGATTAATATTATATTTACCGGCAGTATTTGATCGTCGGGAATACCCTTAACGTCCATCAACCTCCGTCAAGGAAACATAATTACCAACGGTTGTCATTACCTTTGCCGACGGTTGTTTATGTGTCGGCAAAGGTGTTATTACCGACGGCGGTAATAATATCCGTCGGCAATACATTTACCGACGCTATCTATACCCACGCCTTGTAGCGGCGGATGGGAGCTGTCGGGAAATGGTTTACCGACGGTTTTTATAGGTTTTGCCGACGGTTTCGAGCCGTCGGTAAAGGCCGGTTTTGTTGTAGTGCAACTAGAGCCAATAGTTGAGCCCTAGGTCTAATGTGGGTGTCATGATCGCAATTTTAGCCTGTAACGATTTACATAAAAAGAAAAGATCTTTTGAAGTCTTCTCTTTATCCTCCCACTGCTCCATGCATCCTCGGGTCCACCACGTACCTTCTCGATCTTTGATGTACAATTACATAAATAAAGAAAGGGTATAAAGGATATAGGGGATACATATGGAAAGAAGGGAGAAGGCATACAAGCCTTAATTAAAATTACATCACCAATAATTTAAACTACTTTAAATTACAACCCATAATAGATACACATCACATGCGGCCAATCACATCCAGTTAAATTGGTCTTTTAGTCCATAACTTTCCATATTTCAATTTAAACAATCACATTGCATAAATTAAAGAAACAAATGAACAAGTAATAAATGGCAATGGCATATACTAAAGACATGTTTTAATCCATTTTTCATCCATGAAAAAGATGTCAATTTTAATCGCATTAAAATTAAGTAACTCCTTACTTTAGTGTTTTCTTTAAAACACCAAGAATCAGCCCCTGTTTTACATTAATTATTTGCACTATTTGAAACAACATTTTAAATTCAAGAACACTTCATTTCACTAGGATTTTCAGTGTTCTTTCCAATGGCAGGGGTCTCGTTAAGTGATTCCAACGTTTGATATCACTTTAAAGCGTTTTGTGACTTTTACTCCAAATCGTGACAGATTTGAGCATAAGTCACAAAATGCTTATTGCGGCTATTTAAAGTCAAAAATAAATGATGGGAACTATTCCTTCATTTAATTAAGACCTTATATTAGTGAAGTTGATAGGTGTCCTGCTTTAAAAACCATTATAAATAAATTAAAAAGAATTTACAACATGACAGTAACTGCTGCCCAGAAAACAGCACACTGTTTATGACTTTATAAAAAATATAAACCATATTAAAACTATATATTTTCATGTACTAACCATTAGAAAAATTCAATATATCATTGTGGATGATCCCCAAGCATTTTAATCCAATTAAAAGGCCCAACATCAAGTGCTTAATCCTAAATCCCCAAATTTGGCAATTAGGGTTTCCAAAAACCCAATTTCACCTTTTGATTTATTTCTTCACATTTTTGAATTTCAAAATGTTTCAAAATAATTTTTGCAATCAAATAAACATTTAGTAAAAACATTTGTGAAGACTGACAAATCAAAATCAAGACCATGCATTGGTCATGATACACTAGGGTTCCAAACCCTAGTGTGGCCGAAATTTAAAGGGGGGAATTGGGATAAGGGTTTTTGCAATTTTGACTATTTCAAGATTCAAAAATCATGAATAATCATATCACAAATTAGGATTTTATTAAATTCAAATCACATCATCCAAAATATAGGGTTTCCAATTAAAAAGATTTAATCCATAGAATCTTGATAAATCAAGAAACTTATGAACTTTGAAACTTTTCAAAATAGGAAACAAACCTTATCAATCATGGAGTTTCTTAAACTACCATGTGCAACCACCATATTATAATTAATCTAATTAATTATTATACAAATCAACTCACAATTACCTAATTAATATCACATATCAAAATAGGTAATTAAACAAAGAGGGAAACAAATTAAATTAAGGTTTGAGATAACCCTAGAATGCCTCCATCATCAAGCCGCCATCTCTAGGGTGTATCCATCTATGGTGGCCGAAACTTGCAAGGATCAAGAACCCATGCATAGCCGAGATTGACTAGTGATTCAAGAAACCCATGTGATCGAATCAAACTAGGATTACATACCCTTTCAATCATCCATATGCAAGCCGCCATCTCTAGGGTTTCTAAAACCTAGATACCCGAAATTCACAAGGGTTCAAGAACCCTAAGTGCAGCCCCAAATTTCGTCCATGGTTGATGTAATACAAATCAAGATTAACAAATAAAACAAAGCAAAACAATAAGGGTTCAAAAACCCATATGGCCGAATTCAACATTGGGTATTTCTCTAAATCCCAAATTAATAAAAAACAGTTTTTAATACATGCCAAGGTTGCCATTCATGATTCGAATCATGGATTAAGGTAGGCTCTGATACCACTGTAAGAATACAATCAAGGAACGCAGCGGAAGGTAGGATTTTAAAATAATTCCCATTGTATTCATCCATGAATCAACTTAATCGATAAAACGAATCTACTTTATAATAAAGACATTAAAATAAAGCTTACTTGATATGCTCCTTTGCAATGCTATCTCACTTTGATGATCGCCCTCGCCAATCTTCAAGCCTCAAAAGTATGACGGCCTCCAATGTTGATCCACACGAACATAAGAGTTGATAAACCTCCTTGATTTTCAACACTTGAAAAAACAAGCATGGAGAGGGAGAGAGAGAGAGTGGCGGCACCTAGAGAGAGAGAGCTCTTGATGAGTTCAACTTTATGACTATTAGGGTTCCCTCTCTTTAAATAGACTTCTCCTCTTCTTAGGGTGTTTGGTTACTAGTGCTAGCATGACCATTAACCCTATTTTGGTTACTAACACCCTTGAATTAGATATCCTTTTGACTATTAATTAATTAACCATTAATTAATTAAAGCCAAACATATATTAATAAGAGTGTACCCCTCTCACAAGTTTAAGAACCTCACTTATGTCCTTATGTGTGTGACCCATTGAGTTCATCCCAACCTAGTAGTGGCAGGGGACATCTCAATGTCGCCCAAAATAGAAACTTTCTATTTTTAGGTTTGATTGGAACAATTCCAATTTTGCCCTCAATGATAACTCTTATCATTAGGCCTTCACTAGTCATGAGTGACATCTAGCAATATGTCATGACGTACCCTAGGTGTGGGTGAATATACGAACGTGTAAATGAACCCTTCGTGCTATAAATAATCCCTCACCAAACAATGTCTTGATTAAGTTAGTTGGGTATGGATTCATGTCAAACCCTAACTTAATCATATGTCACAAATTCACTAGAGTATAATCTCAATTAGGTATACCCTTGAAACACTTTTCTTGGTAACCTTCTGCTTTGGCCAAAGACTCCATTGAGATAATAACTTTGAACTAACTAATACATTCGCCCTTTCTTATTAAGGGTGGTGATCCTCTATTGCACACTCACCTATCTTCATGCATAACTCACTAGAGCCAATGAGCACCGATTACATCCTTATGATTAAGGGTGTACGAGATACTATCAAACTCTAGTAATTCATGTATAAGATAACAAGTGGTGTCTCAAGTCTAAGGATTACAATTGTGACTATACACATGAGCAGCTTTTGACATACAAATAGAATTCCATAAGTTGTACTCATATTGGTCACGTTCGGTGTACTTGTTCTCTAACAAGCACCCACAGGTTTACTATAGTGTCTCTACACAGATGGTTCGAGACTCACCATCCTCCCATGGAGCTAGTAAAACCTGAGCTAATCTTAACGGTTTATAAT
>JAESVK010070396.1:0-10593 GCA_017140935.1 Hamamelis virginiana
CAGATTTTGCATCCGCCATGGTGAAAATGGGAAATATTGATGTTCTCGCTGGCTCAGATGGAGAGATAAGAAAGATATGCAGTGCTATCAACTAAGTTGCTATTCATTGCAAATCCTTAATTACGGATCCGTTGCCAAAAATTCGTTTGTGGCTTTCTTGATAGAGCTTCATCTTGGATAAAGTGCACGCGCGTGGATGTATATGCATGCTTGTTTTTCAGTACTCTCTTTAATTTGTCATTAATTATATATTTTTTCAAATGTAAAAGTAATATTGTGATTCATTGTATTGTTTCATTTTTTCAATAAATTGTGGGTTGAATTGAAAATGTCGAGTTGCCGATTTGTTGGCGCGCGTCATACCTACGTGGATTTTTTTGCACGGTTAGAAATCCCCCCTTCATGGTTGCTGGTATTGTTAGAAGATGATGTTGTCTTGGCTATTAATGTTTTGGATCTTTTAGTTTATGAATATCATTTCCATTGTTTGGGAAAAAAAAGTAAAATATATATATAAATAAAATAAAATCAATTGTGGCCTTGTGGTAACTAAGCAACTTATGGGTTAATTCCCATCCCATGTAAATTATTAAAAAAAAAAAAAAAAAAAAGTCCATGAAAAAAAAAACGAAGAAAAGAAAAACGAAGAAATGATTATTCTACAGGTTATTTAATAAAGGAGTATAATAGGAAATTCATTCTAATTTTTAATTTGAAAAGTCAAAGTGATCACATATTTTGGGACATTCCAAAATGGAAATGTGATCACATAAATTGGGACGGAGGGAGTATATTATAAGCAAAATCCTCCCGGTTGCTGTGTTGATTGGCAAGCCCTTAAAATTTTATATTACTAAGTAACTAATGATGCGGACATTACCATCTTGAAGATTAACTAGCAAAGCAGTGACAACAGCCACAAGTTGTTTATTAAGTGCTTGTTTGGATAGAAAAACATAAGAACCAAAAGTGTCCAAAAGCACAAGTTGTGCCTATTTAGATAAAAATAGAGAAGTAGATAAGTTACTTTTTATTATTTTTTTAGTGAAACTTCTAGCTAGTGCTTGTTGTAGACATCCATTTTGACCATGAGTATGGTCATGAATGGTTGCCTTTGATTTGAGGTGAAATAGGGTGTCAAAACCCTAAATTCCCAGTTTTACCCTTGGTGGGTAATTAGATAGAGGTCATTATCGCATGTAGGTTTTTAGGTCCGATTGAGTCGGTTCTTTTTGCATTAGGTTTTTAGAGAGTCTAGGAGCATCCCTGCAAATTTCCATGGCATTCCGAGCAAGGCTTGATAGAAAATAAGGCCTTTTGTGACCAAGCTAGGGGCAGTTTTGTCCTTTGAATCACAAAAGCCCTGAATGACTGTCGATTTTGTCTCGAATGGTCTCGAGACTTTGGCATGGATATTTAAAGTGTGTTTTGTAGCTAAGTTGATCAGTGACAAGGTCTGTTGAGTCTTCTAGCTCATGATTGGCTCTTAAGGCCCAAGGGGCCCTTTCAAGCCCAAATTAGGGTTTCGACCGGAAGTGACTGGGATTCGATATTTTTATCAAACCAAAGCCTTCAAAGGCTTCAAAACACTTTTCTAAAACATTTTAAAACTTGTTTCAAGAAGAAGAAACGATTTCGAAAGCAATCGGTTAGCAAATTTCAAAATCCTAATTTGGGCGCGGCAGGCCCTAAACAGCTAATCGGTCGACTTTTCCCTAAACCTTTGATCTCGGTCAATGCATTTTCTCTTCAAACACTTCTTAAAACATGGAGAATCGAATCATGATCATTTCGGCACTTGAATAATCAAATTTGGACTTAAAACAGGCCCAAAAAGCCAAAAAGCCAAAAAAAAAAAAAAAACCGAAACCGGATCGAAATGGGCTGAACCAGGCCCATATAGGGCAATTTTAGGGATGGGAACTCGATGACCGTCCACCTAGGGACGGCCAACCGTCCATGAGTGGATGGTCATCGATCCTTTTAGCCAATCTTCAGTCTTTTTCTGCCCGGGACTCTTCCAAGCCCTGCCATGTGTCCAGTTCGGCCATGGGGACTTTTGGATGAGTATGAACACCTTGGAAGGCTGGTTTTGAGCTCTTAGATCATTCTTGAGAGATTCAAACTCAACCATTGATCAAACTCAGGCCTTCCTATAAATAGAGGGCCCTGAAATCAGGTTAAACACACAGAAAAAAGCTTTAGAGAGCTAGCTTGGAGAGTAGAGGCTTGAGCAATTGCACAAGCTTCCCCCATAGTACTCTAGCTTAAGTTTTAAAGCCATTGAGGTCCTTGGAGTCCTTAAGAGCTTGAGGAGAAGGCTTGGAGCTTGAAGGCTTGGAGCAAGGAGGCAAGGAAAGAGGTTAGTAGCTTGTAGTTTTGTTCTTGTTCTTCTTATTCTTCTTTAATCATTCTAGGTTAGGCTTTTATTTCCTTAGTATATATAGGATACATGCATAGGATATAGTTCATGCATAGTTCATTCCATATTCTCTTAGTATGCATTATAGGCTAGTTTATTTTTTAATATGTATGCATATTTCTCTTCTTCTATTCTTCTGTAGTCATGTTATTTTAGGATTGGTTATTTAAGGTTAGGCTCATGCATATTTAAGTCTTTTAGGTTAGTAATCATGTTAGGTTAGTTTATCACATGCTAATGTTTATAGGATGGATTTGTGTTATTCATATTAGGTTGTTAGTCTATTCAAGCTAAGCATAATATTATTTTTATCATGATTTATTTTGGAATGTTTGATTGATATATAAAATGTGTTCGAGGGAGCATGCAAAGGTGAGTCCCTTCCCTTGTGATTAAATACTATGTATGATGATAGTTTTTAATATGCATATTAGGTTGCATCTAGTGCATTCTTTTACCATTTTTTTCATTGTTTTAGGGTTTTAAATACACTTCAAGATTACTTTCAAATCTGTCCATGGATTTAAAGTAACCTAAAAGTGCATTAAAACTCATTTTTTAGGCTTAAATCAACTTAGAAATATGCCTAGGTTCCCATAGCTAACTTAGATTGCATTTAGGCCATTTTCATGCATTGTTTACAATCTTTTATGCATTTTTATCTATTTTTCCAAAAATTCCAGCATGCATTATGTTGATATTTAGGAGTGCTTAGATGACTTTAGGATGTAGTTAGGGACTTCTAGGGTAGGGAAGCCGGCCACTTGGCTTCACCTAGGACTCCCCTTTGTTGTAAAAACTACATCTAAAGAGGGGTTTTAGCTTGTTTAAGAATCTATTTTTGAGAGTTTTCAAATAAAGATTACAGAAGTTATTTTGGGATGAAACTCCCATTTTGAAAGATGAATTATTTCAAACACACACCAACTCTCGAAGATAGAGTCTTAGATAAGGTAGAACGTCGCCTTCAAGGATATAGTTCATTACAATAGGAGAGTCCTAGGGTAATCGAACTACGTGGACTTTGATCTTTGTCAAGCAATTGATAAGGTACGTAGGCAGTCAATAGGGCACAAGTCCAATCTTAGGTTGACTTCTAGTCTCCTAAGACCCTTAGGATTGTGTATACTTTTGTACTCTATATTATTATTATTACATATTATTATTCATATTTTGTGATTAATTAGATATACTAGGATTGTTTTGAAAAGATTTTGATAAAGCCCAAACTTAATTAGGAGACCTTTAATTAGGGCGAGGTGGGTGCCTACAAGGAGTTCCTTGGAACCTTCCCACTTCGTAACCTAGCCCCCGAATCCAACTTTGATTCTAAAGACCATGCTTTTCCAAAATATGGGGTCAATGTTTTATTGAAAATAAAACTCTTTTTGTGTTTCCTTGTTCCCTAAAAATAAGGTGGCGATTCCTAGTTTTTTTTCAAACTCTTATCATTTTTCAAAAACCCTATCTTGAGTGGATAATAGAGAAGGATAAACGTGGATAATAGAGAAGGATAAATCGAGACGGATAAACATCATCCACAATCCACTCAAGATAAACATCCCCCAAGAGTGAAAGAGAGGCCTCCCGATCCAGGTTGGCTGGTTCACACTTGTTTGGATTCCAAGAGAGAAAAAGATAAGTTGCTTTAATTTTACCTTCTTTTAGGATGAAGAACCTAGGGACATGCTTTTAAAAAAAGGAAAAATTGGCCTCAAGTCTCCATTTAAAACTTTCTATTTCAAAACGTCCCGTGCGATGTTTTCTCTGGCGAGTAGTCCTTTTAATTTACACAAATTAACATAAAAATGCCCATATGTCTAATAACTTTCTCTTCACGTTTATAAGCCCATTCAACTGAAGGATGATATAACTTTCTATATATGATAACTTTCTCCTCATGTTTATAAACTCATTCGACCGATAACCTTCTTTGTAGTGCTTCTCTCTCTGTTGTCTCCTTCTTCTCTCTCTTTGCTTTTGTCTCTCTCCTCTTTTATTTTTTTTTTTTTTTTCGGTCAAAGATCAACGATAAAATTTAAAAACTAGAGAAATAGAAGAAAATCGAAACACTAGTACGGGATGTTACCAGAGGGACATCTATGAGCTTCGTCTTCGATGCAGATCAACAAAAATCGTCTTCGTCTCCGGTGCAGTCTCAGACGATTGAGCTTCGTCTTCTGCGCATATCAACAAAGATTGTCTCTGTCTCATGTGGAAATTGTCTCCCTCACTCCAATTGCAAATCAGCTGGCCTCATTATTGCATATCTCTTAGAGAGAGAGAAATAGAGAAAAAGATGAGAGGACTAGAGACGTTGGCTCCCGCATCGAAGGGAGCAGCAGCGGTGACACTAGTAAAAACTGTATATAACATGTTCCGATTTGTCATATACCAACAATGGCGAGACCAACAGCTAACGAACGTGATGCACCGTTTCATTCTTCTCTTTTAAAAAGATATTTCTATGATTTTGAGAGTGGAGTGACACACATATCTAATTTAGCGTAGATTGTGTTAGAAACCAGGATCCAACTCAATAACTTAAGTGATTGCACGGCAATCTTATCTCTTTTCTATGTGTTTTGCACTCCCATTTTAGCATTTATGTTTAGTATTTATGTGTTTTTAGTTTATATTTGTGTTAATGTTGTTTTATGTGTTAGTGTAGGTTTTTCAGTTTATTTGTGCATAATAAAGAGCCTAAAGTTCATTCCTTGAAGTTTGTGCAAGCTTAAAGAGTTTTTCAAAGTTAATTCGATGTTTAAATACATTTGGAAGACCTTTGGAATACATTTGGATGCTTTTGGAGTTGTGCAGTTTTTTGCTGACGAAAACTTCCGACTTCAAATGCTTGTATCTCCCTCATCCGAACTCCGATTTCGATGATCTTTATATGCTTAGAAAGCTTGAGAAGTCTAGTTTCTGAATATGTGATGCTCATGGACAAATTCAAAGTGATCCTATTGATAGGATGGTGGATCCTATCGATAGGACACCTCCTCGAGTGAAAAATTCTGCAGCTGCAAACCATCTTATCAATAGCTAGGGTAACCAAGCCTATCGATAGGGATGGCCTCGAAAAGCATGCCCACATCTTTTAACTCAGTTTTTGATGTATTTTTAGAGAGTTTTGACTGAGTGGGTCTCTGTACACTATTTAAACATTCTTTTAGAACTAGGAAAGGGTTGGCTAGACCTAATAGAGTTCATACTCAGATTCCATTTTTCTATCTCCTCTTTCTCTCTTCTCTCTCCTCTTTCTCCTTGGTTTTTGGATGCACAAGCTTGGAATGAAGCATCTCGACGATTCTACTCAGATCATGGGCAACTAAACTCCGTTCTTAGGTGTTAGATGAAGCTTGATTATTAGGTTTATTATGTAACTAGTTAAGGTTTAGGTTTTATATTTAGCTTGTGACAATTGTAAAACTTTGGGAGATTGATTTTCATGCAATCTATTCTTTATCGAATATATATTTATGAATGCATTTGTTTTCTGTGATTTCAATTACATTAGTTGTGCAATAGTTTTCATCGAATAAGCCTACATTCGTTCAATCTGTTCATGCCTTACTTGGATAACATGTGCATGCCTTGCTTGACAGATTATGCCTTGTTTGGATGAATCATACTAAGTAGGTGTTTGCATAATATGCTTGATGACTTATTCTTGTAGTCTAAGTCATCACCATTCATAAACGAATATGAAACCCTAGCTTTAATTGCATAAATGGTAAATCCTTAATCAAGTGGATTCGAAATACCCAAGGCTTTTTATCATTGATTTATTTCTCTTCAATTAAATGTTTTCTACTTTCATTAGTTTAAACAACCACTCAACAATTAAAGATCGTTTGTTTAACTAGAATTGAACTCGCTTGATTTCTCATAACTTAGCCTTTAGTCTTTGTGGACGATACCCGTGCTTAATAACTTTTTTAATGAATTGAGGTTACAGCATGAGTTTTTTTATAAATTTAAATCTTGATTGTTAACAAGGAATAACCTCCTATGTTTGGCACAATCATTAAGTTTCCAAGTGGAGGGTCTCTAGAACTTATTAACCAAGCTTTGGTAGTATGAAAAACCAATGTGGGACAAATATTTCAAAGCACTGGATCACAGCCTCGGGCTCGGCTCGGGACTTGGCGCAACTTGGATACTCGGGTCGGCTTGGAGGCTAATATTGGCTTGGAGGCTCGGCTCGGCTCGGTTGTTGGCTCGGCTAGACGCTTGGCTCGGCTCTATGGTAGGCTCGGCTCGACTGACCGGACTGGATGACCGGAATGATTTTTCCATTCATTTTCTCCGTCGACTTCCGGTGAGTTGACTCTCTAGAGATAGAAAGTTTGACTGGCTCTAGAAGCTTCATCTGAACTCCGTTTGTTTCGATTTTGGTGGCATTGGAATCGTATCAACTAGAGGAATCTTGTGGTGGTATTCAAAATGCAAAATAAGCACTTTGATTTCTGGGCAATTTTGCCAGGCTTGCTCTGTTCGCACATTTTTCAGCTTTCTGGGACCTCCTGAAAACTCTGATACCACTATTGGTGGGAGTGAGATGAGTGAGGTCACTTGTGGTGCACCTCTGAGAGATTAATTTAACACAAAAAACTGAAAAAATAAACTTTAATTAAGCTTTCAATCAAACTACAACACACTCTGTGAAACCCGTGAAACCCACAGATAAACAACTCTCAACTTCTCTATCACTCTATCTCTCTGCTTCACTCCACACACTTCGCACTACACTACATACACATATTTATAACTAAATGCAAGGGAACAAGCCACCAACAGGCAGCCAACGAGCCTCCCTTTACTAGCAGCCTACAACCACCCTACATGCAACATATAGGTCTGCGGCAACTCCATTTTTTTCAACAAAATCAACATTCATTAATGACATCGATTTTGCCGGTGTGAAAGTCTTCAATCAAGTTTACAATTCAATATGCTGTAACCATCAAGAGTAAGACCGCGAGACGCACATGACGCCTGAATGCATACATGCAGATACACGTACTAAACATCATATAATACTATTTGAAACTCACCATTGGTTTGAATAAGCCAAATCCTCCAGTTGAACATTTATGACAACTTATCCCCATGGCATACTATGTCCCTTAGACAGCTGGAATTCATTTTCGTCCGCCAACCAATTGAGAATAGATTTCATAAAAAGATGACCTTGGACGCCTTCCGAATGAGGGGCAACCCGTCCTAGCATAAAATAGTGACCCAGGCAATGCGCACGTTGTGTCAAAACTGCCCTATAAATTGAGGAGCACGTACTGGACTTTCTCCATCATCATCTTTAATTCCTTTTGCTTCATTGAAAATTTGAAGGTTGCTTGTTCTTAGATTCGTAAGAGATCAATAGCACAAACTAATTAAGAAATGGCAGCTGGGAGCTCAGTGAGGGATGCTAATTTCACATCTCTTGCAACTATTGTTGTTTCCATGTTGCTGTTGTTGCTGTCAATTATCACAAACAGCGAAGCCCAACTATCTTCTACATTCTATGATCCTTGTGCTTTCTCTTGATTTTTCCTTGCTTGCATTATTGTTGTTCTCATATTTGATTTTGGGTCCTTTGAAGGATCACTTGCATTGGGTGCATTAAGCATTGCATTGGGAGGCTTGTGGAGCCACAAAGGGTTGGAATACACAGCTGCATTGAGGTAGGGATAAGTAACATTTTACTGTTAATGATGATATGATTATTTTATATCTATTCTGAGAACTTTGTGAATATTAAACACATTTAAATGCTATGATTTATGAATGCTTGAGAACCTTGTCGTTTATCAAATGATTAAATATATACATGGAATACACTGATTTAAGAACTGTTGAATTGTGTGGCACTTTTAGAAATGAAACCAAGGCACATAATTAATATGATTTGAGAACTCGTTCATATCTCATGGCTGACTGTTTAGAATTGGATACGATGTGTATATAAACTAGGGAATAGGCTCGTTTATCACAAAGTTTCATGGAAACGTATAACGGGCATATGGTGACATTGTTATGTAAATATGATTGAGATGTTGGTTTTTATATTCATATGCTAGGTTTTTCTGAAATGATTTATGATAGAAAGGTTGTGAGATACTTCGATCAAATGTTCCTCTGATTTTGGATTAATTTGAAGATTTAAAAATGAAAATGATATACACAAGCCATGATTTGAAAATGTATTCTTATTTGAAAAGTTACTTGCCTTGTGAAATGATTTCTATGGCTTATAATGGAAATGAGAAATGGACGTAATTTGAGAATGTTTTATGGAACAATGTTCTAGATATGGATTTGGCCTCAGTTTGTATCACGGGGAGGTTTATTTATAAGGGCCCATGGTCCTGGGTGGAGCCTTAGTGCGGACCCGAAGTTTGTAGCCCCGTAGTAGCTTGACAGTTGACCGTGTAAGGTAACAGTAGGTATCCTTGAGAGGTCAGACCCCGTAGTGGTCGATTTTGGTGACACTGGTATCGGTGACTTGTTAGCCAAGAACCAATAACTTGTAATACGTTCACGAGCCTGGTTTCGATGGACATGCGATGAACATGGATGATATGTGAAGCATGTGCTATCGGTTTGATTATGATGCAATACTTGTTATGGATCTTTGACACAGAGAATTGTTTGGTATATGTTTTTCACTAAAAGACCGCACAAGTTTATAACTGTTTTATTTATTGTTTTATAAATGTTATGGAAACTCTATTTATTTAAAATATTCCATGTATCAATGTATTATTGTTATTAGTAGAGGTTGCTTTATTCCTACTGAGCAATTTGAGGCTCACCCCTACTTTTCATGCAGCAGATTACAGGTTGGCTTGGGGTTGCATTCTTGGTTTGGAACAAACCTCTGCTCGAGGGTTGTTTGTTAGCTACATGGTAGATTCTGCATTAGAACTTGCATAATTATGAGATGTGCATTATTTATATTTCCTCGATATTAGGGATTTGTCACTGCTTGTGGCATAGCCTACTTGCCAGGGATGTTGGCATTATTATATTTTGATTTATTAATATATATAAGACATTTGGAACACCTGTATGAACATCGCATTTCATATTGTTGATTATATTTATATATCATTCTTGTATCTCGTGGGGAAATACGAATGAGCAGTACAAGTTGTACCTATATCATGACACGTGTCGACCTATCCGAAAGGGTCGGTATGGATGTTAGGTTGGGGCGTTACAAGTCCACTCAAAATTTAACCACAACATTACCTTTGATTTTCATTATGATTCATTTTTCACTTTGATCCAAAAATATTCTTGATATTTGAACTAGATCCTTATATTACAATACTTTATGCAATTGAAGAAAAAGAAAACGACTGGAAGAAGAAATAATAACAGTGAAAATAAAGTAGATCAATCGGAGCAATAACAGTAATAACAAGAACAATGAAATTGAATCACTATATTTTCATTTTTGATCATGTCGAAACTTGCCAAGAGACCTCGTGTATGCGAATCTGCAGATGCTGAAAGGTACTCCCCCCCCTCTCTCTGTCTTTCTCTCTCTTGTCTTGATCATTTAATCCTCAGTTGATGCAGACCGGGTTGGGCTTATGGCCCAAGCTTTTATGGATCAACTGGACTGGAAAAAGGGGCTCAAGCAGAGTTGGGGCTCGGGGGCAATTTTGGGATAAAATTAGAAAACAGACTAGTATAATCGAAAGTCGTCGGTGACGAAATTGTACAAAAATTGGTAGTCTGGATGGAAACAACGAGACGAGCAAGACTCACTGCTATTGTTGTGATGTACGCTGATTTTTGGCCAAATTCCTTCATTTTAGGCCTCCGATTTAGTGATTTTGCTATTTATAGAGAGATTTCGCCTGTCAAGTACTTTCCCTATAAAAGTCCGTTTGACGAACCGTTGATTCCATGGCTGTCCTTAGGGAATATATTAGCAGATTTTGGCTTTATTTCATATATTTCCAGTTTTGGAAAAATTCCTTTTATTTCAATTTTTCCCTATTTCAACAGTATTAGGGTTTCTAGACTTTATTTTAGTATAAATATGTTTGTAGCCGTCAATTACTTTCCCTACTGGATGCCTATTTTCTTGGCACTGTCTTTGTGATACGTCAACAGGGATTTGGATGGTTATTCGTTGTTGGTGAACTAGT
>JAESVK010070399.1:0-12820 GCA_017140935.1 Hamamelis virginiana
GTTTCCTTATTCCTTAAAAATAAGGTGGCGACTCCTTTGTTTTGTTTAATTTCTAAACCCCCCCTAATCACATCGCCCGGTGATGATGTGGACACCCACCTTTAAGCCCCCGTTACGAGGCTGGTCCACAGAACTGGCGACTCTGCTGGGGACGTCGAGGGCTAAACTTCATTAATTTAATTGGGCTATTTAATTTCTTAAATTAATTAAAATCAACCACTTGCATTTGTGTGACTGCATATCATATATAACTGCATGTCATTGTGTGATAAGACGATGTTGCCTTGCTAAACGATGGTCTAGTCCTGATCCCTGTCTCCACTCGACACTAGGGCAATCATGACGAAACCATCAACCTATTGTCAAGTACCCTTCGGGGTATATCAAGGACCAATCAGTACTGTTTGACCCACGCGGCACGCCATGTGTCACATGTGGTTAGGTATATGGATTGGTCTACAATAGGAACCTTTATACCTACCCTTTGCATTAGTCCATGTAGACAGCCTGTAAGACACTCTACCCCACAGTGCTTGCACATACCTGTTATGCTGCCGAAATTTCGACACACAATTGTACTGTTATGCTGCCGAAATTCCTTTTGGTATTTAACTGTACCGTTATGCTGTCGAAATTTTCCCTTGACACATACCTACGCCGTTATGCTGCCAAATTTCTTTTAGCACATAATTGCGTCGTTATGCTGCCGAAATTGTCCCAATTTGATGTGTGAGCCTTGTTTGTGAATGCTAGAACTTAGGGATATGTACCCTTGGATAAACTTTGATATTTTTAATATAGGCCCTTTATTTTAAGGATTTTGGTCCTTAGAATGAAAGGACTATTTTGAGGATGGAAGAGAATATTCTAAAGGTACATACCCTTTTCTGTGATTAGGTTGTTTTGGCTTGTTTTGACTAAGACCTTCGACTCAAAGGAAAGTGTCCCAAGAATTAAGGACTGGTCATTGGAATTGCTCTTTGAGCCCTGTTTGGTCAGTCATGTTTTATTCCCCTATTGGCGATTTTGATTTATTTCCTAATTTCTAAGGAAATGCCCTTGTGAAATAGGGAAGTGAATCAGAATTATGATAGGACGGTTTTCTCCTTTCTCTTTCTTTCTATTTGGATAGCACCTCTTTGATAGTCTATCAATAGGTTTTGAGCATCATGGACTCTTCCATTTTTCTAAAAAAAGCTCATTTCATGGTATAGAATTCTGGCCTGGCGTCGTGATTCTAAAGGGCGTCCTTTCAGTATCGAACCTCCAACCACACCTACAATGACTGACGGAGAATCCAGTACCACTGCTACAGTGTTGAATGCTATCATGGACCGAATTGATGCCTTGGCCCGTGAGACTGAACAGATTAAGAAAATGTTCCAAGATAAACAGACCAGTACAGATCAGGTTAGGGAGGCCCATTTAGAGAACCCGAAGAGTACCTCTGATCCACCTATCCCGGCCCAAGTTGATGACAGTGCCAAGGCCCAGGCAGGAGCCAAATCTAAACCCATCAATCTGGATGGCGAGCCCAGTGGATCTAGATTCCTCTCTGGGGATCCGATCCTGTTGTCGAGTAAGGTTGAAGCCTTAGAGAAAGCCCTGAAGGGGATGCGTCGGTCTGATGACATGGTTGATGTGACATCTTTTTCACTGTTCCCCAAGGCCCGTATGCCGTTCAGTTTTAAGATGCCGGAATTAGAGAAGTTTGATGGGATGGGTTGCCCTAAAACCCATTTGAAGATGTATGTGAGGGCGATGCAACCTCGTGGAGCCGATGATGAGTTGTTGGCTCAGATGTTTCATGAATCACTGAAAGGGTCAGCCTCGAAGTGGTTTTTATCCTTAGATGAGACTAAGTTGAAGACATGGGAGGATGTTTGCAATGAATTCACTAATCACTACAAGTACAACACTGAGATTGATGTGACTCGTAGGGATCTTGAGACTACTAAGCAGGAACCGAGGGAGAGTTTCTCTGCCTTCATTTCCAGATGGAGGGCGAAAGCTTCGCAGATGACCCACAGGCCTACAAATGATGAACAAGTGCAGATGGTACTGAAGAGTCTCTTGCCTATCTACAACAAGTATTTATTCTCGCAGTATTTCCCTAACTTCAAAGCCCTTGTTATTGCTGGCACTCAAGTTGAAGATGCTCTGGATAGTGGGGCTCTCAAGGCCGAAGAACCCTTCAGAAACCGCCAACCACCTCTCAACCGCAAACCCAACCCTGAAGTCAATGCCATCACCCAACCTTTTCAGGCTACCCAACCAAATTGCCCGTTCCAAGCTAGAGAGTCGGCCCGCCAATTCACCAATCTATACATGTCCCTAGAACGTGTCCTTGAGAAATTAAAGGCACGTGGTCTCCTTACCCCTTTGGAACCCCGACCTCTTCCAGATCCATTACCCAGAAACTTCAAGGAGAATGAGTATTGTCAGTTCCACCAATCTAAGGGCCATCACACCAACCAATGCATGCGCCTTCGTTATGAAATCCAAGACCTCATCGACAAGAAAGTCATTGCCCCACCAAATCCACCAAGTCAACCAAATGTCACCAGTAACCCTCTCCCAACCCATGTTGTACCGCCACCAGCTCAAATCAATGCCCTAGGCCTCGACGACCCAAAAATTCATCACCCAATCCGCCCATATGTCCCACTCAAAACTACCTTAACCGAAGCCTTTTACCAAGCCCGGTCCCAAGGCCTCATTACCCCACTCATACCCCGCTTCCATAAGCCTTTTTGCCAGTACCACAATATCTTCGGGCATGACACGGAGAATTGCAGAGTTTTAGGGAAATTGATTCAAGATTTACTTGATGATTGAGAATTGTATCAATATGAAGAACCTGAGCAACCTGAAGTTCTCGAAGAAGTGCCTAGAAGTGGGAATTCTCAACGTCAGTTGAAGAAGAGATATCTAGCGGGAGACCCGGAGGTCGGATTGTTAGGAGAGTCGAATGGCAAGTTTGATTATTATGTGCTCTATTCATCGAGAAAGATTTCTGATGAACCTATCATTCCAACGGGGTGGGATGATTTGCCTGTAGAAGTTGAACCAGTTATTCCTTCTTCACCCGAAGGGTTGAGTCAGGATATCATGCAGAAACAGTTTGAGAATAGAACCTCTTCAGTCGTGAAGATCACCGGGAAAGGTAGAGATTTGATTGGTATGATTGAGTGGGAGGATCTCATGAACACACCTGAAACCATAGAGAATCTGTGGGCCAGTGATGAGGAAGTAGACCATCTGACTCGAGGCGGACGCCATTTCAAGCCAGCTCATTTGGAAGTCAGTAATCCGTTGGGGGAATTAGAGAAGGGTCAGCGATCAGATGTCATAGAAGAAGAAGAGGAAGAAATACTGAAACAGTTGAAGAGAACACAGGCTAACATTACAATTTGGGGATTGCTCATGGCTTCACAGAAACACAGACAGACGGTGCTTCGGTTGCTCAATCAGGTGCAGGTTCCTATTGATACGTCCCCTGAGGGTTTGGTAGGTTTGGTAAATCCGGTTCATCATGGACCGTCCATCTCATTTACTGAATCTGACTTACCTAAGAGTGGGAGTAATCATCTGCAAGCTTTGTACATCACAGTGGATATCATGGGAAAGAGAGTTCCCTCAGTTTTGGTTGATAATGGGTCAGCGTTGAATGTATGCCCACTTAGTACTACTACTACATTGGGGATTGAACCATCTGAATTTTCGCCATCAGGACAGACTGTCAGGGCTTATGACAACACTCACAGAGAAGTTGTGGGAATGGTGACTCTTCCAGTTGTCATTGGGCCAGTTGAATTCAAAATTGATTTTCAGATCCTAGATGTGCCAGCCAGTTTTAATCTGCTTTTGGGAAGACCGTGGATTCATTTGACCGGGGCTGTGCCGTCGTCGCTTCACCAGAAAATCAAGTTTCCACACCAGGGTTCAGTGGTCACTTTGAAAGGGGATATGGCGATGAATCGAAGTGTTCGAGTGCCAATCTGTGAGATAAATCAGGAACCGTCAGAAGTGTTACTTTCAGGGTTTGAGTACGTACAGGTTATTGAAAGAGAGCCCGAGCAGGCGGTTCTGTGTCTCGAATTGCATACTTATGAAGTCGAGGCGATCTATCCAATTGAACCTACAACTCCACCCTTATCAAACTGGGGCTTAGATGATTGTCCTTTCATCCATGATTGTGAGGAGATCGAGTCACTTCCATCTGATGATAACTTGTAGGTGTCTTCAGTAGAATAGGATTTCCCTGCTTTCTTTGTAGTAGTATAGGATTTCCTTGTTTCCAATAAAAACCTCAACCTCATTTGAAGAGGTATGAGTGTCAGTTTGTTTCATCTTCTATGTTCTGTTATTCAACTTTCAATTAATAAAAGAAGTATTCATTCTCTTCTTATCTTTCATTGCAGTGTTTCCCTTTTATCCTCATTGGATTTGTATGGCATGAATATAGACCCGCGAAAGAATGTTCCTCCTGAGCTCGACGAGCAATATGGAAAGGGGCACGCTCAACCTAACATGGATGAATTAATTTCAATCAATTTAGGGACGGATGAATCACCTAAAATAATTAAAATTGGATCAACACTGTCGCCGCAAGAGAGAGAATCATTGGTAGAGGTTTTGAAAGAGAACATTGAAGCTTTCGCATGGTCGTACCAAGATATGCCAGGCATTGATCCCGACATTGTGCAGCACTTCATCCCCACTGATCCGAACATGAAGCCAGTCAAGCAGAAGTTGCGGAGAATGAATCCAGAATGGGCCTTGAAGATTAAGGATGAGGTGATCAAGCAGATGAATGCCGGATTTCTGCAAGTAGTGGAGTACCCAGAATGGTTAGCCAACATTGTTCCGGTGCCTAAGAAAGATGGGAAAGTACGAATTTGTGTTGACTTCAGAGATCTCAATAAGGCGTGTCCTAAGGATGATTTCCTTCTGCCTCATATAGATGTATTGGTTGACAACACTGCTGGCCATGCACTCTTGTCTTTTATGGATGGCTTTTCGGGTTATAATCAGATTAAGATGGCTCCCCAAGATATGGAAAAGACAGCTTTCATTACACAATGGGGGACATTTTGTTATCGGGTTATGCCCTTCGGCCTTAAGAATGCTGGCACGACATACCAAAGGATGGCTACCACACTGCTGCATGATTTGATTCACAAGGAGGTGGAAGTGTATGTAGATGATATGATCGTGAAGTCTGTGGATAGGGAAAGATATTTAGCTGCTCAGATGAAGTTCTTTGAAAGAATCATTAAGTACAAGCTGCGTCTGAATCCTCAGAAATGTGCATTTGGAGTGACTGCTGGAAAGCTGCTTGGTTTTATGATCACACAGAGAGGGATAGAAGTAGATCCGGGGAAAATCAAAGCCATCATGGAGATGCAACCACCAAAGACAGAAAAGGAAATCCGGGGATTTTTGGGAAGAATTCAGTTTATCAGTCGTTTTATAGCTCAGTTAACGACTATCTGCAAGCCGATTTTCAAGCTGCGAAAGAAGGATGTACCGACTAAGTGGAATGAGGAATGTCAAGAGGCATTTGATACCATCAGAAGGTATTTGAGCAACCCACCAATACTGGTTCCCCCGCGACAAGGTGAACCGTTATTACTCTACTTAACTGTCACCGAAACCGCGATGGGAGTTATGTTAGCTCAATAGCTTGAAGAATCCTTGAAAGAGAATGCCATCTAATACCTCAGCAAGAAGATGACAAATTATGAAGTGAACTATAGTGCTTTGGAAAAGACATGCGTGGCATTGGTATGGGCAACTCAAAAGCTTCGCCATTACATGATGTCTTTCCAAGTACTCTTGATCAGTCGAATGGACCCATTGAAGTATCTGCTTGAGAAGCCTACTTTGTCCTATAAAACAGCGCGGTGGTTATTGTTATTGTCAGAATTCGACATTCAGTATGTACTGCAGAAATCAGTAAAGGGAAGAGCTATAGCAGAACACTTGGCAGAATGTGCTACTTCACAAGCAGACAATGTCAATTACCAGTTCCCGGATGAAGAATCCTTGTGGTAGAGAAGAAGGTGTGGAAAGAGCACTTCGATGGAGCATTAAATAGGAAAGGATGTGGCATAGGAGTTTGTCTGGAGACACCTGAAGATGTGATGATGCCTGTGGCAGTGAAACTGAACTTTAAGGCAACCAATAACATAGCTGAATATGAAGCTTGCATTCTAGCTTTAGAATCAGCATTGGCCTTGGGAGTAGAAGAGCTTAAAGTGTATGGAGATTCAGCCCTTATCATATGCCAGACTAGAGGGGAATGGAAGACTAAGGATGAGAAGCTGCTGCCATATCACGATTATTTAGAGACACTGGTGAAAGAATTCCGTCGAATAAAATTCTTTTACCTGTCTAGGCAAAAGAACAAGTTTGCGGATGCCTTAGCCACTCTAGCATCCATGGCAGAGATCCCAATAGAAGGGGGAATAGCACCGATGATCATTGAATCTAGAGAAGAACCCATCTATTGTTATACCCTAAGGGAAGGAGAACCAAATGACGGGAAGCCATGGTATCATGATATTCAGCAGTACTTAAAAAAAGGGGAGTATTCACCACAAGCATCCTATGTTGACCGAAGAACTTTGAAAAGGCTGACTAGCCAGTTCATCCTGTGCAGTGGGAGATTGTATAAAAGGCCTTTTGACGGTGTCCATCTCTTGTGTGTAACAGAAGATGAAGCAGAGCAGATTATTCAAGAAATACATGAAGGGGCTGGGGCTCCACACATGAATGGGTATATGCTTGCGAAGAAGATTCTGAGACTGGGGTACTATTGGTTGACCTTAGAAAGTGATTGTGCTAAACATGTTAAGAAATGCCATAAGTGCCAGGTGTTTGCAAGTGGTAAGCATCAGCCATCCATGCCACTCACTACCATGTCATCACCATGGCCGTTTGCAACATGGGGCATTGATATCATCGGCAAGATCACTCCTGCGGCCTCGAATGGGCACGAGTACATACTGGTGGCTATTGATTACTTTACCAAGTGGGTAGAAGCAGCGTCGTACAAGACTTTGAATGCTAAGCAGGTCGCCAAGTTTATACAGTGCAACATCATTTACCGGTATGGAGTGCCACGGGAGTTTATTTCAAATAATGGGCAGCATTTCAAAAAAGAGACTGAAGAGCTTCTTAAGAAATATGGTATAGTACATCTCCATTCCTCTCCTTATCGTCCGCAGACTAATGGAGTAGTAGAGGCAGCTAACAAGAATTTGAAGACCATTTTGAAGAAGACCACTGATACATACAATGATTGGCATGAGAAGTTGCCTTTGGCATTGTGGGGCTATCGCACATCCATTAGGGCGACAACTGGGGCTACGCCTTACTCGTTAGTGTATGGTATGGAAGCAGTGTTACCAATTGAGTTAGAAATACCTTCACTAAGGGTAGTTATGGAAAGCCAACTAGCAGAAGTCGATTGGATAAGGGATAGATATGAGCAGCTGTCACTAATTGACGAGAAGAGATTGAGGGCCCTGTACCATGTTCAAGGTTATCAGAGAAGGATAACTCGAGCATTCAACAAGAGAGTTAAAAACAGGGGCTTAAAGAAAGGGGATTTGGTACTCAAAGAAATCAGAATGCCGATTCATGATCCAAGAGGGAAGTTCAAGCCAAGCTGGGTAGGATCCTACATCATCAAGGAGATACTATCAGGCGGAGCAGTGCGTCTTATGGACATAGATGGGAATGAATTCTCTCAGCCTACCAATTTGGATCAATTGAAAAAGTATCATGTATAAATAAAAATAAAAATAAAAAGTAAAAAGAGAGCCCGCTAAGTAGAAAACCTGAAAAGGCTGCTTAGGCAAAAATTAGGGCAAGAGCTCGCTAGGTAGAAAACCTGCAAAGGCTGCCTAGGCAAAAAGTAGAGCATTCAAAAAAATAAAATAAAATAAAATAAAAAAAATATAAAAAAAAATGCTTTTCAATTGATCCCATGAACTACAAGGACCTGATTCTCCAAGTATTCAAAACAAGAAAGTTGAAAGTTTTATGAGAAAAATAAATGTTCGAAAGATGGAGATATGTAGGCAGCCCATAAAGTTACTTTGGGTGCAGTCCAATTCTTTAAGGCAAAACAACCCTGTGTTTGTTTTCAAATGCAATTATTTGCAGTGATTTATTCAAAACTAAAAAGATAGAATTCTTTTATTCATGAGATGAAGAGAAATCTTTCAAAGGTCTATTACATGCCATATGATTCTAATTCCATTCATTCTAAATAATAAAAAGCATGGGAAATGTGTTTCAAAAGTTCTGTCAAATCCTTTGTTCCTTCCTTGAAGTTTCTTCTGAGTCATCATCTCTTCTTCTTTTGTAAATTACTACTTGTAAAGCATTAGGTGGAAGTGACGAAGTGTCCCCTCGCTCTTCAGATGAGAGACTTTCGGTAAGTCCTGAAATCCTAGCTTTCATTTCTTGTCCCCGAGTACCCATATCCTGAGATAACCATTGTTTATAAACCTTATCTAGTTCAAAAGGCCCATGAGAGAAATCAATGTGAGTTGTGCGCAATACAGATGGCCACCTTGACATCAAAGCCTTTACCACCGATGGAGAGATCGCCTTGGAAGTGTAAGTATGCTCTGAGAGAGATGGAATTGTCTGTTTGGTCCCCATTTGGCGAAGTAGTCGGGTTGCCCAATAGAAAGAGGTACACTTCAATCCTACTAAAATCACCGCAGAATAACCTGGAGAACGAAGTAGATAATGGCCATAATAGTTCCAGTCATGCACATACACCATAAAAGTGAGAAAACTTGTTTTGGCACAAAGGTTTGCAAATTACATATGATTTTCAAAATGAAACCCATTGTCTCATAGAAGATTAGTCAACGTCTTCGAGAGCTCCTCCTTATCCCTCTACTAGATCCCTCGCCAGCTGAAGAATGACGTGGTGGGTCAGGTGCCTGAAACGGTGTTCACAGTTTGATCAGTTTGTGAAAAGGGAAAGAAGATGAATTTGAGAATGTGATTTGAAGTTACCTGTTGACGAGTGAGAGCGGAAGTCCTCAAGCTCATCCTGCGAAGGTCACGCCTCATGGCAGTAGTAAGATCGATGTAATCTTGGCAATACTCTCGAGGGACCTGTCAGAAGTGAATGATGTCAGTGTATCAGTGGGAATGCGTGTGCAGTTAATTGGTTCAGTGGGAGGTTCACCTGTTCGTAATATGGATCTATGTGATATACCTCATCGACTGAAGGTCGTGAAATAGTAGAAGTCACGAAATTGTCTTCAATTATTAGTTCTATGTTCCAATCTGCAGGCTGCAAGGCAGGAGGCCTATTTGTTTCTTGATCATCATCACTAACAGCAGCTCTAGAGCTTTGACCCCGGGAATGGCGACTCTGTGAACATAAAGAGGAAGTTTTGTGATTGCATTTACAGGGATGAAAGAAAACATTCTCAGAAGTCATACCCTTTTAGGAAGTTCTCCAGTCGCCAAGGGGCGCATCAAGAATTGTTGACAGAAGACCTCATAGCTCGCATCAGAGAAAAGGAAAGCGGAAAGATCCACTCCTCTCTTGGACTCTAACAGGGCCTCACCCTTCAGTTTATCAGTGTGACGCATATTTGCAGGAGGCAGAAAAGGCACCCTAGCTGCATCCATGTTTCCATAGACTTGGCGACAGACTCTTTCACCCAAGTACCAGTATCTGCCAGCAGGCCCCTCAAACAAGATTCGCCTATGTGTTAGGAGTACACTATGCATGTGGGGGGGAAGCCAAAGTAGTCCTCCAAGTACCCCATGGGTCCCAGTTCACCTAAAGATTATGAAGAGTATGAGAGTTGAATCTGGAAGATTCAAGAGAAAGACAATGGTTTGAGATTTTACCTGTTCTGCAGTGAGACCGGCAAGGATAGCTTTGGCAGCAGCATAATCATACCTATGGAGGTTGGAGTGTTTCCTATGGCATAGATCAAAGCGAGCTAGAAATGGCCATTGGTTAACCCCCTCTTTTAAGAGAGGACAACCAAGACCCAAGTAGATGAATGCCCATACCTGTATGAATAAAAGATCAGGGAATTAATAAAGATATGGAAAGATTCTATTGAAAGACAATTGGGTGAAATCAGTACCTGCCATATGAAAGCCAAGCCGCCGAAATCCTGGGCAGCATCTCGAGATTTGTCACACATGGAGCGATACATAATCGCTAATGCAGCTCCGCCCCAGTCATACAGATGAACATTATCCATGTCCTCCAAACTCTTCAAGAAGCTTAGAGAGGCAATGTCCTGTGTACCCGCAAAGAAAGTGCATGAAAGCAGATACAGAATGAATGCTCGGGCAATATCCTCGGGTTCCCCTCCCTCCTCTTCACTCTGAATGCTGAAGTGATTATAGAGCCAAGAGCGCCTGACTCCTCTTTTTGTCAAAGGAACATTGTCAACGCCCAGGAGATTGTGCAAGTATTCTTCATCAGTGTGAGCTTCTTCATAAAAAGCGAGTGGTTGGCCTCCAATATGAAGTCCTGTAATCATGGTAAAATCAAGTGGGGTCATAGTCATTTCCCCAAACCCGAAGTGAAATGTGTTGGTGGTGTCCCACCAAAGTTCAGAAAGAGCAATCATAGCCATTCTATCCATGTTGTCGAGCCAGAGAGAATCTAAGAAGAACTTAAAGCCTGCTTGCTCAACAATGACCTTGGCTTGGGGTTGGCGTGTCTCCAATAATTCCCACCATTTGATGAGCTTACCTAAGGAGTATCTTGTACGGATTTCGAAATTGGGCTGCATAAGCACGTTTGGGTTATATTCACATCGAAGCAAATGTTGTTATTTCTAAAGAACCTTTGATTCAAATGCAATGCAAGCATGACTATTGATTTTCTTTTGGTGGCCTGGCTGCTTGTTAGCTGTTAGGCTGTTTTTCTTTGGGTTGTTGCCTGTTTGGCTTCCGTTCTTCTTTCCCTAGCCTCTTGGGTTGTAAGAGGTTTTTTTCTTTTGTAGGCTAGGGTGGTTGGTTAGCCTTTGGGCTTTTAAGCTGCGGCTTGTCGCCGGGATGGCTCTTGTGCTGTAATTCTTTTTTTGGTAATACATTTCTTAATTATCCAAAAAAAAAAAAAAAAGCATGACTATTGATTTACATATCATTAATGAAGTAAAATTTATGCTTTGAATGAGCCAAAATGATCAATACATTTTCAAAAGGTTTTTACAAAAGATGTGTGCATGTTGTATGACACAATTTATTATCAAAGGCATGGGTGGTGCCACCAAAATCCAAAATGTTTCAAAATTCAAAATTGATGATGTTTTAATCAAATTAAACATCATAGAAAATTTTTGAGATATTTTACTTGACATGAAATGACTTGTAAAGAAGAAAATGGATAATGGTGTCATTGAGGCATTTTATCAAACATGTGATATGCATATTTTCAAAATGATATTTTCAAAGAAGATTGATCATGGCAAATACTTTCTAAAATCCTACAAAAATCATTGAAACATGATTAGGATATGTTTGATTTGAAAAATCAAAGTTTACTTCATTGAGGCATTTCATCAAACACTTGGTGTGCACCATTGACAAGCTTGTGAAGCTATGAAATGGGGCTCCCATGCTTTTCCCAAAGGTTACAATGATATGAAAATCAACAATCACAACATGTAAACAAGCATTTTAATTCAATCAATTGCATATGAATCAAGAATTATTAAGGAAATTTAACTTACATTGTCTTTGGAGTGAATATACGAAAGATGTGTTCTAGGCTCCAAGAGTAGAGATGGTGGATGGGAGTCTCCATATGAGGGTGCCTTGTATCTAGCTTTGACTTCCAAGAACGGATACTTCAAGTAAGGTGGAGGAAATTGATCTCTAGACATTTTTGAAAAGAGTTGAATATGGGAGAAGTGGAGAGGTTCACACCAAATGAAGACAAGTTGAAGAACTTGAAGAGATGAGGGTGATTTTGTGTTGCTAAGGATATGAACCAATGTTTTGGTTGTATTTGTAATGATTGAGAATCAAAAGCTAGGGTTTTGGAGCAAAACCAAGCTTGGAGGTTGCTTAGAATGAGCACAAGAGTGCACATGAGCATGAGGGGCTTAAAAAGGAAAAAATTTTCGGGTCACACATGGTGACCGTCCTAGCTAGGACGGCCAACCGTCCAGCCCAGGACGGCTAGCCGTCCAGGCTAGGACGGCCACCAGTGTTCCCAATTTGATTTTTCTCAATTTTCTATCTTTGATTGAAATTTCTTGAAAATTCAGTTCATTCTTGCATAAATCACTCCTAAGTGATGATTTTGAGTATTTATATGGGAGATGTACCATATAAATGATTTTTGAAAGTATTTATATGGGAGAAGTACCATATAATTGATGATATGCTCACATGCGAGATGTACCATGTGAACGATGAATTTGAGTTATTTTATGTAAGACATAAAATAATGCTTTATATAGGAGATGTACTATATAATTAATGATATGTTCATATGGGAGATGTACCATATGAACGATGAGTTTGAATTGTTTTATGTGAGACATAAAATAATGATTTGAAATTGTGATTTTTTATATGGGAGAAGTACCATATAATTGATGATATGTTCACATGGGAGATGTATCATGTGAACGATGAACTTGAGTTATTTTATGTGAAACATGAAATAACATTTTGAATGATTTGAAATTGTGATTTTTTATATGGGAGAAGTACCATATAATTGATGATATGTTCACATGGGAGATGTACCATGTGAACGATGAACTTGAGTTATTTTATGTGAAACATGAAATAA
>JAESVK010070401.1:0-17618 GCA_017140935.1 Hamamelis virginiana
GTCAGGGGTGACCATTTCTTCTCGAATGTTATGTAGGTATAGGAGAGGTTGTTTCTTTTCAAAATTCTCGGTTTTCTACTGGTAATGGCAGTGAAGGGAGTTCCCAATTGGTGAGAATATGGTGTGAGAGGCTTTTTGAAAAAGGTACCGATGCGGGGATGGTGATAAAAAGGGAGTGGCTAATTGAGAAGAAATTGTGGAACATATAAACGGGGCATTCTGCTGTCTAATTGAGGAGAAGAAAACAATTAAACATCTTGCAAGTGTTTTATTTGAGCTCGTTCATGGAGTGAGAAGTAGAATGTTGCAGAGGATGTAGACTGAACAAGCATATACTAGAAGGCTTATCGGATCAAATACTAGAAGGTTCTATCACTATTTGTCACTGAAAATATATTTATAGGTGTCTTTCAAGCGTGGATGATGAAACGTATTTTCTAGAGTTTTTGTGTCTTGTGTGTATCCATTTGTATTGTAAAGCCTAGATTTAATGGAAAAGTTAAATTTATCTGTGATGGCAGTCATTCTCTTCACAAAAATGTGTGTTGTGAAGTTTGAAACCACTCTTTAGAACTCAGATCTAATCGCAATCTAACCATGCTTGCTTAGAAAATTTATCTGGGTTTGCTGCTTACCCATTCTTTAGTTTCTTATTGTCTGCATATAATTTTTTATTTTTATTTTCACGGAATAGAATTATTTAGTGCAATTCATGTTGGCTGAATGGAAACTCTACATTCGATGTTATACTACGTGCATTATCGAACAAAGTATATTCCGTGGACCATAAACAAGTAGTAAAGATTACTCATAGTATATGTCAAGCATGTCATTGTTTTCTATTTAGTAGTGCACAACTCATAAATGGATTTTAGGATTTCGATGGGATGGTGAATGGATTAGAGATTTAAAATTTAAATGGATTGATTAAAAGGATAGAGAGATGAGGTGTTAAGGAAGTTAGAGGGATAGGGTGTGAATAAATTAGTAATGAATTAAAATAGCCTTAATGTTGTCATTGCTGAAAGAGCCTTTTCACTGTGACACTTTTCAAAAACTGATTGTTAGATTACTGTGATTTTTGGTGAACATGAAATTCATAAGTAGTTCATCTAATCCAACGGTCAGTTTTTCAAAATATGATATGCATTTGGCTTTATAGAGGTTACCTTATGCAAAGTTACGTAAGGTACATTTTATAATAGAAGCTTTGTGTATATCTATATCTAAATACATTCACAATAAATGAGGAGTTGGAATTCATTTGGGGTGTTTTTACTTGAGAAATTTTTGGGATATAGAGCATCATTTTATAGCATTTCTGTTTTTTCTTATTATTATTATTATTATTATTTTAGAAAAAAATTACCAGAGAATCTTAAATATGATTTTTATTATCATGGGAAACAATTGAAGAAAAATTATACCCAAAAGTCAATTTGATTAAAAGAAAAATATTAGCTTTTGCAATAGGGTTGACTTACTCTATAGGGTTTATAACCAAAATCCATTATTATTGGTAGATTTTTTTTTAATTTGAATTAATTTCAAAACGCGATAATAGAGTGAAAATAGCATATCTGGTGCTAGCGTTGATGTTTGTTTTCCTTTTATTTTTATTTTTATTTTTTTTTTAATTTTTAATATTTAATTTCTTTTTTTTAGTACCAACTTTTATAGACCAAGATGATGCCAAACACAGCTTTGGGCGCACCGGAGGTATGTTTCTCTTTGACACCATTCATAGCTGTGGGCCTATTAAGGTTAGTATACCTTGACAGACTGAATTGATCATATGTGGTATGCGGAGTTTTTTTTTAAAATGATATTTTAAAAAAAAAATATATACAATTCTGACCTCCATTCAAAAATATATACAAGAGTGACCCTCTGACTCGGTCAAACCAAATAAACTGCTGTTAGAAACAGTGGTTATTTGAAATATATATAAGCCGCTGTTTGAAACAGCGGTTCTTATGTGACCCTCCCGGCCTTCTCTGTAGGTTTGAAGACCTGAGAGGTGCTATAAATAACCGCTGTTTCAAACAGCGGTTTTTTAAATTTTCAACATAAACCGCTGTTTGAAACAGCGGTTCTTTATAGCACCTCTCAGTTCACAAAACCTGCAGAACAGGCAGGGGGGGTCACTTAAGAACCGCTGTTTCAAACAGTGGTTTTAGAAGGAAATTTTTTTTTTTTTGCCATTTCCCCCTCTTTAGACCATAATTCCTTCATACATACATCCCTGATACAATTTTGGATACATTCAAATCACAAAACAATCCACAAATCATTGACAAGCCACAATCCATAATCCCAACTAATATTGCACACCCACCTCCCTAAATGGCCTAAATACAATAAAAAATAACACATGGCCATATCTTCTGTAAATGCAATAGTTCTAAAAGTACAATCCGAACGTCCTAAAAGTGAAATAGTTAAACATTTACACAGTATATATATATAGATGCACACATCGCATAACATACTAGAAATACATCAATTCCTCGTCATCCTTCTCTTATTTCGATGCGACTGTTCAGCATCATCCTCACGTCCTGCACTTGATCCTGTGCCTAACTGTGTCAGTTGTGAAGGACCAACAGTGAAATCATCAGCTGGTGCTGCAGCTGCAGGTACACGTCCACCCCCCCGTCTACCGCTTCGACGACCTCTAACCCTTGCTCGACCACCTCTGCCTCGATCCGCAACATCATGCATGGCTAATTCTCTATTCAAACGATCGTGCTCCCTAACATAATCTATTGTGGTTGTGCACATACCCATCACCTCTTCAAATGCGGCACGTGCATAGTCATCAATGTTGTGACGCAACGCCGTAGCACAACGTTTGACAACGGCGATCATAGTGTTAACCTGAAACATATAGAAGATATGTTTTGTTATACAATTATACATTTTATAATCCAAATATAAGTTTCATACGAATAGTCACGTGCATGGCCTACCAATGCACGGGTCCTGGATCCCGATGGCTCATACTGCATCGGAGGTGGCTGCGGTGGCAGCTGAGTTAGAGGTCCAATCCTCCGACTAGTGATTGACCCATACCATGCCATATAAATATCTGTGGCATCTGGAGCATCAGTACGCTGTACAACAATGTGGTCCGCTCGACTATTCCACAGCAACATATGGTCGACGTGTGTAGTAAACCAGTCTGTGTTACCTCGCCCACGTCTATCTAATGTGTGCAACCTCTCTAGAGTGTCACATGGGTCCGGAATATGCTGAGCCAACCCAAACTGTCTCATCACTCTATCAGGGAGATGGAACTCAACAAATGCAAAACATATTAAGGGAACCCGAGATCTCCACAAATGCTGGCCCTCAAGACAAATCGGTGGAACTGTCAACAAGCGAGCATTGGTATATGGTTCCTAGATAACCTGTTTATAGATGTCCAGAAAGCATATAAAATTTAGATTAAACAAGAAGCCTATTTGGAAAATGAAAATCTTTTTTTTTAGAGTATGAATTATAAACATACAACAGTGAATATTACCTGATGAACAGCCTGTTGATCCAACTGATCCCGATAGAACTTTAAGACCCTTGTTGGGTTTTCCACATATGTCCTCTGCTGCATCCACCTAGCACAACACATACACATTAAATTCGATGGTAAATCAATTTACATTTTAAAACAAAGTATATATACCTAGCTCCTAATGGAGGTCTGTTTGCTGGATCCAGATGCGCAGCTACATCCTCAGCTACATCCTCAGCGACTATCTCTGGCTCTACCTCATCACTTGCTCCACCAACCAACACAGCATCCACCGCAGGTGGCCCTTGCCCTCGTCGTAGTTGAGGATGGCCAATATGTAACTGCTCCCACGACCATAGCTAAAAAAAGATATCCACTATTTTTAAGTAACAAATATAGCTAACTTATATGCATAGTGTTAAGCCACATACATGCAGTAAGAGCAAGTTACCACCTATCTGCTTCACTGATAGCTGACATGCTCTACACAAGGCCCTGTATAGATGTGCAAGCGTGGCACTGCCCCAACTGTACATACTCGTCCGCTGGAGATCGTCCAACAATGGTAGGAACATCAAAGGAACTGTGTCCCCTGATGTATCTGGGAATAACACCGCCCCAAATAAATATAAAATGTAGGCCCTAGCATGGAAGGCCGTGATCGCCTTTAAGTGGATGTGTCCCTCTAGCTGATCTAGGAATGCACTGAAGTTGGCTGATAACCATCGTAGCTTGAGGGAAGATCCAGATATGTCAGCAGCATTTGGTCTAAGACCTAATAGGCGCTCACACAGAACAGGCCACTCCTCGTGATGCTGGCTATTGCCTGTAACGACATGGCCCTCGATACGTAGCCCAAGAAGTAAAGCTACATCCTGTAATGAAATCGTCATCTGACCTACAGGTAGGTGGAAAGTATGTGTCTCTTGTCGCCAGCGCTCGACTAAGGATGTAATCAATGACCAATCTAATGATACATGCCCAATCTGACATAATCCATAGAACCCAGCCGCCTGTACTAATGGTTGAACCCTGTCATGAAGTCGCCATACATGGTGATGTCGACACTGTAAGATGTGATCAACCTGTACAGTCATTTGATAATTATTATCTAATTGGATTTAATTTGATACTAAATGGAGTTAATATGATACGTAATATAAGTAATCTTACCTCACCAATCCATACGGCCTCTGAACGGTGAGAACGTTGCAAATGAAGAACGTCCAACGAATCACGACCGGGCTCAATACCCAGTTACTGACGAGGAGGTCTCACTCTACCACCTCGTGTTCGAGCCATTCGTTTCTTACACTTTCTGTAATATTAAATCAATCAAGATAACAAGTAACATGTGAATTTACTACAAATAACAAGCAAATATCCTGGTAAAGAAAAAGAAATACAAAGTTACATATGAAATTATAAGATTCAGGAGAAATATAAACAAACATACATTAATATTCCAATATTGTAAATTACAAGACATATCAAAAGTTACATAATTTAATTTCTAGAATTTTTGCTTGGACATGTCCTCCTATTGTGACCACTTTGCTTGCAAATGGTGCACATTACGGTTCCTTGGCTTTCCCTAGCATCCATTTCATTATGAAAGCGCGTTGATTTCGGTCGGCCTTTTTTTTGTCTCATCCTAGAACCATCCATAATCAACGTTGGCCCTTGGTACATTGGACGAACTTCCTTGGCAGGTACATGTTGGAATATAGGTGCCCAAGTTAAAACATATTTGCTCATCTTATAAAATTCTCTGATATAAGGACTCCAACTTAAATTTCTATCAGCACATGCAGCCAATACATGGGAACATGGAAAGTGGTAGAGCGTCAATTTGGTACAAGTGCATGTCTTACTCTCCAAGTCAACGAAGTGCTTAAAGCCACCCTTGATCCTATCTTGATACCTACGCACCGCCGTTTCAACTTCAAAGTGACCAAGCCTGTGATGGAAAAACTTAACTTTGTGTCCACCAGCTTTAAGTCCATTTGATTGAAGTCTCAATTGAGCATTAGGGGTTAAACCTCCGGAGCCCACCAAAGCAGTACGTTCATCCCCCAATTTACGGCGTTTTGCAAAATATCTAGCTGATCTATAAAAGGTGAGTTGAACAAATGCAGTGATAGGAAGAAAACGGCCATTTTTTAGAACGATGTTGAATATCTTGGACATATTGGTTGTCATAAACCCATACCGCCGGCCCCCATCATGACACAATGCCCAAGACTCCAGAGGAATCTGATCCAACCATTGTTTAACAGCTCCATTTTGAACATGCTCAATTTCAGCAAGCATCCTGTTAAACTTACGCGGTTGACGTTGCCTGGCCATTTCCTCAATATGCCGCTTCAATCGTTTGTTTTTAAATACAGTATTGAAATTACTGACTAAATGTCTAATGCAGTACCGATGGTAGGCTTGCGGCTTATTCCATCCAAGTCTATCATGATGCATTGTGTTCATTATGCCTATATGGCGATCAGATATCACGCAAATTCCTTCCCGCCGTGTCACATATTGCTTAATACAGGACATAAACCATGCCCAACTGCTATTATTTTCACCCTCTGTATAGCCATATGCAAGAGGGAATAGCTGATCATTGGCGTCGACGGCCACTGCAATCAAAATTGTCCCCTTGTATTTTCCATACAAGAATGTACCGTCAATACTAATGAGAGGACGACAATGTTTAAATCCATCAATGGATGGCTTGAATGCCCAAAATACACGCTGCAACATCTCACAGCTCCCATTTCCGACAGGCACCTTATTCCATACAACAACAGTCCCAAGGTTTGACTGTTGTAATGCTTCCATGTGTGCTGGCAATTCTTTGCAAGATTCTTCCCACGTCCCAAACAATCGCTCGATCACCTTTTGTTTAGCATACCAAGCTTTTCTATAGGAGATTTCATATGGATAAGCCTGCTGAATTATAGCTACTATGGCAGGTACACTCAACTTCAAATCTTTCGTAACAACTTCAAAAATGTGTTGGGCAATAAAATATGAATCCAATTGGGCATGGCCACGGCCGCCAATAAGATTAAGACATGTATGGGGCCCACACAGTGTGACCAATTCAAATAGTGAACCCACACCATGAGTTGAGGCACGTATGCGCCAACGACATTCTGGAAACTTGCACTTCAATGTTAGTAAATCGGGAGTTGATTTCACAACTTTAAACTCCTGATTTGCCTTTACATGAAACAGTTTGACAGCATCCTGAACTTCTTTCTTGTTGTTGAAAATCCGACCAACATACAAGCTCTCACCTGTCCCCATACGCGGATTTTCATCAGGCCATTGGCTAAAAACAACATCATTCGTATACTGTGGATAATCAAATGGTGGAGCAGGTGCCTGCTCATACATGCTACTTGAAAGTCCACCATCACCCTCCTCAACTTCCTCATCCCCATCAAGTTCAATATCGTCGCCCTCCTCGACATCCTCCCCATCTTCGTCTTTATCGATAACATTGTTGTTCGCACTGGCATTCAATAAGATAGGATCAAAGTCCTCGTTCTCTACCATCTCAGGGATTATATTCAAATTGACTGCACCTCCTGCTATCATAAAGCTACTCCCACCGGCTGTACCATATTGATAATTTGATTGACTGCATTGTTCATATGATGGAGCAATTGTGCACACATCCAAATCTATCATATTAGAGCGTCGGTGGGACCCTACTGCATATAAGTTTTTCCCCAAGTAAAGCTCAGCAACTCGCATATCCTCATTTATCATACTAAACATAGCAATAATTGAACGATCATCAATAAGAGGCAACGCAATGAACTTTTTGGGGTTGTTCGCCACGAGAAATCTACCAGTTATTTCTATTTCGTATTCTCATCTTTCCCACCCTGTAATATCATGCATCTGGTCCTTTAACTCAGACAACTTGATATCTTCAAAAACTCTTAGTGCTCTAGGCGGAGGACCCTCATATTGAATGCCTTCGGGCCTCATTTTTGTCTCCCCTCCCAATAGCATAACACGGTGACATACCGTGGATTCATTGTTCTGTATAGATTACGAAAGTTCAGTCATAGGTGTTACAAATTATACAAATATTTAAACCATTGGAATAGCCAATCTTTCTTCGAAATTTTTATGATCATAACAAGTTATTGTCTATTGCACAAGGTCACTGCAAGTATATCTAGGGAGAGCCTCAAGAATGCCTAGGCAATTAACTAATATCACATTTACTATTTCCTCAACATGTTGATACAAGTCCTTGAGCAGTGGTTGAACATGTGACACATTTAAAGAGATACTATACAATATTATTTGTGAAACTTGCTGCAACTATTTAAATCATTTGGACCAAATAATAATATAGAAGACTAGATGGTCTAGATTTTTTAAAACTATCTAACCAATCCTACATTTTCACCATATAAATCTCCTAGGTTGAAATTATTGACTATTGGGTCCCAATAGGGCCAATACTCTGTTTTTCACATATAATTTAACAAGAGCAATAAATTAGGTCGGCAACTCAAGAGAGAAATGGGCATTCAACTAATCATCACACCTTAAGAAAAAATTCAATTTATAAAATTTGCTTATAACTTAATTAACCATTTAAAATATAAGGGAAAAGAATACTAATATGGCAGAAGTTTCATTAGTAAAGATAGGCACGATGCATATAATGAAAAAAAATATTTATGTGAGGAATTTATGAATATATAATTCTGTCTTTTATTATACAGCAATCACTATGCAAGAAAATGTGCGAATAACCATAACATATAATTATGTCTTTTTTATATATAATATGCGAATATAAAAATCCAATTACTATGCAAGAACAAATAACCATAAAACACATACATAGTCCACAAAATGGCAGTGAGGGAGAGAGAGAGAGAGATAGAGAGAACCTTCTGTGTCACGATCAGGGAGGTTTTTCAGACCACAACTCCTACTGTCACGGTCCAACGAGCAACTATCCGGCGAGAATGGCGGCAATGGGGTCAGGGGAGATGGATATTTGGTCGTTAATGGCCGAAATGGGGTTTGGGGGTTTTTTAAAATGTCATGAGAATGGAGGAAAAGGGTTTTGGGGTTTTGATCCGGTGAGAATGGAGAAAAAGAGTTCGAAAATGGCGGTTAACGGCGACCTCGTCGGAGAAGACGGCGGGTTTCATCGGAGAAATGGGGTTTGGGGGTTATCTGAAACGTCACGAGAAGTGAACATAGGTTTTGGGGGTCTTGATCCGGCAAAAATGGCGAAAAGTGGTTCGGAAATGGCGGTTAACGGTGGTGTTGGTCGGAGAAGACGTCGGAGAAGAAGGGATTCGTCGGAGGCGATTCGGGGACCACAGCAGTTGTCGCAAAGTGAGGGGACCACTGACCCTTTTTTTACTTTTTTACTTTAGCAAAAACCGCTGTTTCAAACAGCGGTTCATTAAATAACACAATAATCGCTGTTTTAAACAGCGGTTTATTGGGTTTGACCGAGTCAGAGGGTCACTCTTGTATATATTTTTTTTAGAAAGTCAGTATTGTATATATATATTTTTTATACGGTCATTTTGGAAAAAAAAACTCCGGTATGCGGTATGCACCGCAATGCGGTACACGATCTCAGCCGTCCATAACTTACGCGTGCATATTAAGCGATGCGCATGCATGTCACGCGATGCGCGTGCATGCCACGCACGGCTGAGATCATGTACCGCGTTTGCGGTATGTACCGCAAGTGATCATTCCTACCTTGACATATCGTGTTCAAGGTATGAAATATGGCATACCCATCAATGATGGATCTATCTAGAAATTAGATTGTGATGCTAAATATCTTTTTTGGTTTATGGATTAACAAAGTTTGTATGTAAGACTCATATGTTTTGCTAACTTATAGAAATAGCTAGCTTTTAATTGATGCAGAGATACGTCATGGTTGGAGATACATGTATCTTCTAATATGTTCACACGATATTTAAGCAAAGATATTTATATTTTCGTGTATTTTATAATTTAGAAAGTATTTTGGTAACAACTAAGCTAAATATAGAAGAAATCTCTATTTGACTTTTTTCAAATTTTAGTATCTTAATTAAGGATAAAACCATCTTTTTAGATAAACAACGAAATCTTTTTATATTACTATATTTAATCTAGGACTTCTGCGTATAGGCTCCTCCCACCTTGGGTTCTTGAGTTAATATATATATATATATATATATTTTAATGGACTCTATACCCATAGATCCTTTTTACACACTTTGTTTACCCAAAAGTCCCGACATCTTTTCATCTTTTCATCTTCGTATTATAATAGATCACTTGGAATGAACCAACTTTTACTCACGCATCGAACTCATTTTTTAAGCATTTCTTTTGATGACCACGAGCCACTCACAAATCATGAAATGCCTCCAAATTAAATTCATGAGATTTGATGCAAACAAATCAAATACTTGTGCTAGATGAATCAAGCTCAACCAATCAGATTTGTTTGTTATTATGCAAACTACAAAACCATATCTCTTAGTGCCCACACCAAGCTCAACAACGCCTCCAAATCAGTCCAATGAACACATTAGTTTACTTCTACCATGACGTGTTGTTAACCATCGGATGTAAAGAAGATGAAGAAATAGAATGTAAATACGGAGGAGAGGAGAGAGAGTGAGAGGAAGGTGAATGACATGAAGGAAACTTATATATACCAATTTCAGATGAATCAAGATTGGTTTTGTAGGAAACTATTTTACTTTGTTTTGCTCATTTTTTGGTTTTTTAGGAAATTAATGCATTTACAAGAAATGCATCAGTTTTTGTTTTTTTTTGTTTTGTTTTTTTTTTTTTTTTTTTTTTTTTTGTTTTTTGAATTAATCAGTTTTCGGAGACATACATCAGTTTTATAATAAATACATTAATTTACAAAGAAATGCATGAATTTTTTGAATCAATTTTTTGCAAATAACATTAGAGCTGCTTGTAAGAGCATCTCCAATGCAAAAGTACCATTTGAGGTGCCAAAGCCAAAATTTGGCACCCCAAATGGCACCAAATAATGACATTGCCAAATTATAGTAACAAGGTGCTCCGTGCTCAGATGCATAAGTGCCAAATTTGGACACTTTCCATTTATTTCATGTTATTAACTAACTTCCAACTACTTTTTAAATTTTTTTACAAGAACATATAAAATATTTTTATCTCTCGTAATGTAAAAAATTAATATTTTAAATTAATTAATTATTGTTATCCTAATTTAATAATTTATAATTTGAATTTTTTATTTACGCATAAAATTAGCCAAAATACTAATATTCTAATAAATCAAGCCTTCTATTATAAAGTGCAACTTATGAAACAGTTTTCTGGAGTTTCATTAGTTTTTGGCAAATCAGTTTTCTAGAATTTCTTATAAAAACCTATGCACGTGAATGAAAGAGAAGGAATTCCTGTGGCTAAAGCTAATCACCTTTGCATCTCAAAGAAAGGGGATGGCACCTCTGCTTCAGGTGGTCACATGGAATTGAATTAAAGAGCAAATCCAATTTTGAAAAAGCTTTTGTTAGATCATCTCCAACCACACTAGACATAAGGGCATCTTAGCTAAAATAGTCAAATGGACTGGGCCAAAATAGCTAGCCCCCAAATGACTAGATAAATTTAACTATGAGAGAGAGGATAGGCATTTTTGCCACCTTAATTACCAATTTTTTTCAAATTGTTTTTCTTTAAAGCATGAGTTGAATCCAAAAAAAATAATAATAAAATATTTATGGCTAGCCAAAACAGCTAGTATGGTTGGAGTGCATAGCATTTTGGCTAGCCCAAGCAAAGAGGCAAAACACTATCTGATTACTCATGGTTGGAGATGCCCTAAAAGATTTAACAAAAAATGAACTTTTGGGTTACTAACAATGCACCACGTGTGTTGCACGTATAAATTTTTACAAATAAAAATAATTTAAGAAATCAAAAATAGCTCATGCAATACAACAACTAAAAGATATTCAAAGTAATTAAAAGTTTGTCATTTTAAAAAAATTTGGGAAATTGAAATAAAACCTTGTCAGTAATCTTCTTATGAGAGTTATTTACTGTATAATAATGTGCACATTTATAGAAAATGAAAAGAAGTCATGAGATCATATATCATTGGGAAGAAGCTTTAAAGGAGTTGAAACTATCTTAAATCTCTTCGGTTGTCTTTCTCGAGGCATCTCTGCAAATTTTTTCCAAAGGGTTGAGGTATCAAGAGGTGTGTCAAATACACAATCTTGCATCCTTCAGGCCACTAACCACAAACAAATAAATATTTACACGCACAAAATAATGCCGAATTTAATAAATCAACGAAGATGCTAATATAAGGTGTCTAATGTAAATAAGGTGTATCTGATTTAAAGTTGTATCAGTAATCTCTATTGGAGCTTGTAGAGTATATTTTGAAAAACTGACCGTTAGATTAGATTATCCTTTTATGAATGCCTTGTCTGCAAAAAATCACGGTGATCCAACAGTTGATTTTTGAAAAAATCAACTACAAAAAAATGGTGACATTTTGAAAAACAAAAAAACCATTGTTTTTCATTATGACATTTTTCAAAAACCGAACATTGGGTCATCGTGATTTTTTGTAGACATGACAGTCATAAATGGGTATCTAATCTAACAGTTGATTTTTCAAAATATGATTTGTAGTTACCAACAAATATGTGTGTGTGTGTGATATAGTTGCAAAAAAAAAATATTTTTAAACAATCAAATACGGTGTGAACAATGTAATTAAGATGAAATATTTAAGGTTATCAAAAATTTGTGTTTTAAAAAGTTTGAAAAATCTAAACTGTATAAAAACAATATTAAATTAATACATATGAACTTAATAAATTATAAAACTTTCATACTATAATTTTTTTTTTTTAAAGTACTAAAAACTTTAGCAAAACTATATATATTTATTTTTGTATTGGAAATAAAAAATATAAAGTAATTTATTTGATATTTTATAGTAATTAATTGTTTGAAAAATCATGTTTTATCTAGAAATGAATAAGAATTTAAAAGAATTTTAATTTAAGTACGCGTATTTTTACTCTATCTAGTATACTTTTATATTAACAAAATTTTGTCGATGAAATTCGGTGAGATTATATTTGAAAATTTGAGTTAGACTTAAAAATAAATTAATATTCATAAATAATTTTAAATTTTTTTATTTATTGAAAGACTATTTATTGTGATGGGTGGCATTTTAAAAAATAATGTCTATTTATGTATTTTTACAATTATAAATAAATATTTTGGTGAATCAAAAGACTTTTTCACATTCACACTTTTATATATAGCATAGATAAAAACAACCTCCGAGTTTAAAAGAAATATATTTGAACTTTTGGATAAAAAAGAACTCAAAATGAAAATTTTGAATAATTTTCTCTTTTTTAATCCCCACCGTAATAAAGGCGCCAAAATCTATATTATAATTTAAAAAAAAAAAGCATTTTACATCAATAATTTTAAGTTTTTGGAATATTACGTGAATGTACTCGATCCAAAGATAATTACGAACATGAACCAATCACCAATTTTTTTTTTGGATCAAAATACACTTCAAACGGTCAAAATTTGACTCTAGCTTTTAATTTTGTATATAATCCTCAATTTTACATAGAATCCCCAATTTCATATAGAATTTTCAATCCCTAATTTTTCACATAATTATCAAGTTTACACATAATTTACAATCCTCCATATGTCAAATCAATATTTAATGCCCATCATTTCATGTCCCCCCAGTAATGATAGATTTGAAGTTGGGAATTTGAGACTTTTAATAGAATTGAGAATTCTGTGTTAATTTAGGGATTGAGAATCCCCTATTAAATTGAGGATTCTATTTAGCGCAATACTGGGAATTGTTCGCAAAAGTTTTAGAAATTTTTTTTAACTTTTTACCATTTACTTAGTAAAATTATTATTATTTCATTTACAAAAAGATATTTTAGTCAAAAAAATTATTTTCATAATTATTTTTAGATCGAGTTCGTTCACATAATATTACGAAAATTTAGAATTATTAACCTAAAATATTATTAAAAAAATAAAAAATTACCATAAAAAAATAAAATAAAAATAAAATGAAACTGTTCTCCATAACCAACAGTTTCATTTCATCTAGTAGAAAGTGCTTGACTGTATTTATTAATTTCTTGTTTAATTTTTTGAATTATTCAATAATTCATAAATAATTTAGAGCAACTCCAATATATATATTGTAATAATCTAGTCAATTATAACTAACTTTATTTAAATCAGCTAAGAAATCAAAGTTATTGGATTTATTTTCACTTAATACATGATTCAATACGAAAAAAAATTCAAGCCCTTGAATTTCTTAGCAGTCAGCTATAGCTGACTAGATTATTTCAATATATATATACAAGACTTTTTATAATTAGGTTCGAGTTTAGATTCAAGTATTAACAAATACGATTCAAATCACTCAAGAGATTGACATAAACTTAATTATTATTTGTAGTACAATATAATATAAAAATGCATTCGCATTTGCGCGCATTCCTATCATCTAGCCCAACTAGATTTGCCCTAACGCAAATTTATCAATTTGTTTTTCCTTGATCCTGCAAAGAAAATAACTTTCTATTTCAAATTTATCAATTGAACTGAAATGCATTAGACATTCAATGAATAAGAAAATTAACAAATATATATATATATATATATATATATATATATATATATATATATATATTTCTTTTTTTTTTTTTTTTTTAGGGAAAAATACACTTTGCACCCCTGTACTAAAGGCTAAAAACACTTTGCACCCCTGCACTTTAAAAGTGAACAATCGAACCCCTACACTTTTAAACATTGGCAGTTTGGTCCCTTCTGTTAGTTGGCCATCCATATTTTTGACGGAACAGTTGTATATGACTATTATTTGTATGTAAAATAACTTAAATACCCTTGTTTTAATTTAATGGAATAAATAGCCTTTATTGTATGGACAAAATGACGGAAATGCCCATACCCTTCACTGCTTGCTTTACTGATTGCTGAGTCAGGTCCATTGATCTCCACACCCTCCCGTCTCTTTCCTTCTCCCTCTTTGCCTTCAAGCTCTTCTTCTCCTCTCTCTCTCCACTCCTATTCTCCTCTAAGCTCCACCACCACCCCTATCTCCCCAAGCCCTCTCTTTCTCTCTCCTTCGACCATCCTTCCCAAAGTCTCATTTCTCTCTCTACAACAATCAATTCTTTCTCTACATTTCTTGACAACTCCGTAGCCGCAGCTCCCTTGCCTCGCGCTTCCCTCAATGCCAGCTCATTGCGACAGCTTGTGCACGATTATGCGTGGGATTACCAAAATAGTGATTCGTTAGGTACGCTGAATCAGTTCCCTATTGTTTGCTCTAATTTGGTTCTTTTGTTCTCACCAATTTGTAAGTCTTTGAACTTTTTGGTTGAGTTAAATGTGGAAATGAATGATGAGTTGTTGACAAATGTAGATGCGTTTTCTAAGAAATTTTGTAGGGTTTTTAATAGTGTGAATGATGCCTTTGTTAGCAGAGATATTCATCTCAGTTGGGTAAATGTTAAGTCTGAAGTTGAATGTAGCAAAGAGAAGGTTGAGATAGATGAATCTGAATTGCAATTAGGGTTTTTTGAGAATGCTATTAAGAGTTGGTGAAGGTGAGAGAATTTATGTTGAATAAAAAGGCCTGGGATCTTGGTCGAGAAGTTGGAATTATTAAGAAAAGGAAGGAAGCTGGTTGGCATGTTCGGATGCTCACCCAAGAGATTCGCAGGTTGCTTGATCGCCATACCATTTTGGACACAACCCTAGTCGAGCTATCCGAGACATTGGATTTGCAGAATTGTGCGATTTGGATGCCAAATGACCAAAAAAAAAAAAAAAAAAGGACGAACCTGACGCACTAATTGAAATGAAGGAATTTCGATAATCATTCTATACCCAATTGATGACCCAGATGTTTAAAAGATTAAGGAGTGTGATAGTGTGGAGATCATTGGACCTCCTGACTCAGCAATTGGTAAGGCGAGCAATGGAGGGAATGGGCATTTTCGTTATTTTGTCCATACAACAAAGGCCATTTATTCTATTAAATTAAAACAAGGGCAATTAAGTTATCTTACATGCAAAATAGTCATCTATAACTGTTCCGTCAAAAAAATGGATGGCCAACTAACAGAAGGGACCAAACTGCCAAAGTTTGAAAATGCAGGGGATTGATTGTTCACTTTTAAAGTGCAGGGGTGCAAAATGTTTTTAGCCTTTAGTACAAGAGTGCAAAGTGTATTTTCCCCTTTTTTTTATCTAAAAGTCTAAACGCTTCAGTGCATTAGCCAAACATCTCTTTAAATTTTCGCTTAATAAAAAATTTAGCCAAATTTAACTATACTTTTAGCTCTAACTATTTATCTTCTCCGAGAGAGAAAAAAAAAAAAAAAAAAAATTTATGAAACCGTTCTCCATAACCAACAATGCTATTTCCTCGAAACTACATATTAGATGACAAAGTACTGGACCGACCATTTATCCTAACAACGCCAACAAGCAAACCCCTCCTCTCTCTCTCTCTCAAAAGTGGAATTTTTTTTTTCAGATCGTCTCCAAGTTCTAAACTCTCTAGGGTTTTCTAGAGTTTCTACCAAGTGTTTCTTCTCAAGAATACCAATACCACTTCGAGATCATCCTCAAGGATTAAACCTTAAGCTCTGTGTTCCAGGGTTTCATTTCCTTGGGTTTCAGTAAGTCATTGTAGAAAATGGAGTGCAATCCTACGGACATTGTCAAGTTCTTCAACAAGAAGAAAAAAATTAAACCAAAGGTTTTGGTTCCAAAGGCTTGGATGCCATATGGGATCAATGATTTACCAGATCATCAAATGGTTTACCCCAAACCATATGTCAGTGTTCTCTCTCTCTCTCTCTATATATATATATGTATATATGTATGTATGTATATTTGTGTGTGTGCATTATTCCACTATCGACTTTTTCGAGATGGGTTATTTACAAGTTCTGTTCATGTTTTGCTTGCAGCACTTTAAGCTGTGAAAACCTTGGCCAGATAATATAATGGTGTTTTTTTTTTCCCTGTGACATGTTAGGGTTTTAATATGTCCGGATGCATACATAGTTTTGGTGTCTTTCTTTCATCTAGAAATCTGTTTCTTTCTATGAATTTGAAATAACAACCGAAAACCATGCTTGTTTGCTTTATTGTCAGTCCTTTCTCTTTCTTTCTTTCATTTTGTTTTTTATTTTTAGGTTGCAAAGCCTCCATTACAGGAGATTACTCTCTTTGTTTTTAATTTATTTTTTGCAATTGTTTATTTGATGGATTCACCTCAGCCATGGCATTGATTAATACTATTACTCATGCAACATGGCATCCCTGCAACAAGAACCAAGAAAGGAAGTTACATTGGAGCTGAATTTACTTTTGAAAATAAATTTATCGTCTTCTAACTTTTCTGAGGGTTTATTGACTTACCAATAGACTATAAACTACCATAAACTATCATTATTAATTGAATTTAGTTATTGTATCTTATTGTGGAAATTAAACTTGATTTTGATGTTCTATAGGCATCGCTTTGTTGAACTTTTTTTAATCCTTTTTATTTATTTATTTATTTTTATTGGGTTTTCAAAAGTAGAAAAGCAAAATGTCATGTTTGGTAAAAAATCTAACAAGTATTGAGGGAAAAAGAAAATCTAAAACTTTTAAGCAAAAAGAAATCAAGGAAAGCTCTTAACATTTGATTTACCGGAGTTCTCCCTCTATTTGTCATTGTAAATTTATATCTATTGTCTTTCAATCATTGACAAGGAAATGTATATTTTAAAGGTCTGTTAAGAGTGGAGAAATATGTCCTTGTGCATTATGAGTGAAATTCATTTGCACTGTAAAGCGTAAATTTTGCGAAAATGTTATATACACCCACTTCGAGCCTTACTATGTTTCTATTACTAACTACTAAGATGCTCCTTTCAAATAAATCCACAAAAAAAAAAAAAAAAAAAAAAAAAAAAAAAAAAAAAAA
>JAESVK010070401.1:17718-36506 GCA_017140935.1 Hamamelis virginiana
ATTCCTGGTTGACTGTTGATATGTATGTTTTTATAGTTGTCTTATGCTCTCACATTTGTTAATTATCATGTATGCTAAACAAATCAATGTCAAAAGGGTGATTTGCGAGAGTTCTATTTGTCAGTTGAGTGCATACTTTTATTGTCTTTCATTTTATTCATTTACAAAGAATTGTCTTCCATTCTTTCTATTTTTCCACAAAAATATAAATGCATTTTGTGGTAAAGTTTACATTTACCCTTGTTTTATTTTTGCATAAACAGAATAAGCAAAATGAAAACGAAATTTTTGAGCTTCATGTTTGTGGGAGCATAAAGTGCAGGCTTTTTTTAAGAAAATTAATCCTGGATACTAACCAAGCTAGGGCCTCATTTGTGAATCATAAGCAACTTACTTTCCCATATTTTTAACTTTATAAACTATAAAGTATATTAATAATCCTTTTATATTCCTTCATTTTGCGTTTCTTTGTTTGGCTGCATGAACAAGACGCTTTTATGGTAGATCCTTTGTAGTAATGGTTGTGAAGTAATGGAGTAGTGTAAAGCCACTAAGACAAGCTGGCTTATTGTGTGGATCTGGTCTGAGTATTACTTGTCCACAATTTGTAAAGTAAATCATGTCATAGAGAGAAGTCGACTAGGTGAGCTAGTCATAATGTATGAGTTTTATTTCACTAGGTGGTACTTTGGGATCTCATCAGCCCTAAATTATCACTTCCCTTACTTTATGGCATACAATACTTTAGGGTAATCGCAAATGATACTGTCATTTGATGAAGCAAAAATAAGGGAACACCAACAATTCCAACATGTGAGAAAAGTTTGGACTATATATAGCCTAATTATATCAATTTTAACTATAAACAAATATAGAAATAAATATGTTTTCAGATATTTATTAATATATCGTTTTATTTTTTAACTATTAATATACGTTTTCAGATTTTTATTAATATATCGTTTTATTTTCTAACTATTAATATTATAGAGTTAAATTGAAAATTTATTAGACAAAATTATTAAAGTATAAAATGGTTACAACAGTGATGAGAGTTGTATTTCACTAGGTGTTACTTTGGGATCTCATCAGCCCTAGATTATCACTTCCCTTACTTCATGGCATACAATACTCTAAGGTAATCCCAAATGATACTGTCATTTGATGAAGCAAAAATAAGGGAACGCCAACAATTCCAACATGTGAGAAAAGCTTTGACTATATATAGCCTGATTATATCAATTTTAACTATAAAAAAAGATGAAAATAAATACGTTTTCAGATGTTTATTAATATATCGTTTTATTTTCTAACTATTAATATTATAAAGTTAAATTTAAAATGTATTAAACAAAATTATTAAATTACAAAATGGTTACAACAGTTCCCAACATGATACATATCTTATGAAAGTTCATTCTATTCAAATAAAGAATTGGTAGACCAAAAGTATTTGTAGTTCACTACAATTTTCATTCCTTGAAGTAGAAAATTTGAGAAACTCTATTGATGTAAAGATGTAAGAAAAAGAACAATTTGAGAAAGAATGATGCATTGCACCTTCTTATGTAATTAAGATGGTATATATTCTATCTTTTGATGTGTATATTTATCTTTACAAAAAAGCATTATCTTTGACTTAGTTTTTTTTTAAAAATTATTTTTTATAAGCTTTTTTCTATTTCTTTTATTTTTCTCCTCTTCTTTTTAATGTAGTTATATTTCACTCTTTATGTATGAAAAGTAAATACACGCTCACTTTGAAGAAATGTAGAATTGGGTGGATTTTAAATTTTAGGCAAACTTTTTATGTCTAGACCATTCTTTGGACTCTACAATTGGATAGTATACAATTTTGACTGAATCCACTAAAAAATTCATATTTACAAAATAAAAATTGAAAATTATTGATTTTCGAGACTAAAAATTTGAAGTTAAATGATGGAATATTTGCTCGGTTGATTATGAGTGCTACTCTATTTGAAGCTGAACTTGTGGGCAAGTTCCTTCAAAAGAGGGGAAGTATGGTGTGCCTTGAGTACCTTGATTATTGGGTGTCTTGTCTGGAACTACTTGAAGCTACTATTTTCTGGACTTTTCAGCTAAATCTAGTTATTAATTAGTATTGTAATGCTGTCATGTACTTAAGTGACAGCCTTGTTAGTCTAGTTTTCCCCTCAAGTTAGTTATTCTCTATAAATAGCATTGGTAGCATTTGTATTCAGTTTTAACCATTTTAGAGAATAGATTCTGATCTGGCAGGAGACTTTCTCCTTGTATCGATAGTTTTCTTGCACTTTCTCCAAAAAAATAAAAAAAATAAAAAAAAAGAAATTTTCCTTCATTTTCTTGGCTTCCAGCCACTGATTTACACCATTGTGTTACAAGTTGTGATAAGGCTTATATTTCACTGGCACTTACCTTTTCGGTCATCAGTTACTCATCACAATAGATACATGCAAGTATGTACGTATACATATTGGTTTGTTGGTTTTTAAATTATTCTTCTTTCTATTCTGCGTTAAAAAAAAACACTGAATCTATCTTCTCATCAGCCCTTTTTTAATTTATGTAGCTTTTAACGATTGATATGCTTTTGATAATTTCAGTTCACCAATACGAGTTATGAAGTCTGACAATGTATCAAAGTGTAACTCGTCAAGAAGTAAAAGTAATGGGAGGTTAACCAGAAAGTTAGTATTCTTTTTTCCTATTTATATACTCTTCCTTTCTAATTTGACCTGTGTTCAGATGTGTTTCTTTGTTGTTCCAGTCTGCACTCTAAATCTTGTTGGTTTTTTTATGTCTTTCTTAAGAGATCTGCGGTTGCATAAGATGGTCATTTTATGCCAAAGTATATTGCTGAAAAACATCAGTTGCCAATTTGGTCTGGTCATTTTGAAAAAAAAAAAAAAAAAACTGAAGTAATACACTTGGAAAAAATAAAAATAAAATAAAAAAATGGTTAAGGGAAGACTAGTTAAGAGTTAAGACAAGGATCAAGTTACTATTAATATTTAATAAATATGGCTGCTGATTTTATTGAAACTATAGACCTAGTTTGGTCATTTGGTAGCTACATCCAGAGCCCCTTAGGGCATCTCCAATAGTGCATCCATTTTTTTTCCTTCAAAAGCCAAATTTTGAAGGAAAAAGGTGTTTTTTTCATTTTTGGCTTTGGCTTTGAATGGAGTTGCTCCAATAGTGCATCCATTTATTTTTGGCTCAACCACCTTCTTTCCACTTCTACCCTTATTCTTTTTTATCAATTACATCAACTACCCTTCATTCTTTTGCAAGACTCCAACTACCATTATTTTAATTTATCAATAAACTTTTAATATTAAATTGATATTATTAAATTAATAAAAAATAATTATTACATATAAAAATAATCATAGCCAAACTAATAATTTTTTATAATTATTACATATAAAAAATAATTATAAAAATAATTATAAAAAATAATCATTTGGGCATCTCCCTCTCACGCAGCCTTCATCCCCACTCCCGCATTCTCTCACAGAGCTTCAAATGCTCTCCATCTCATAATCTCTTTCTCTCCATCTCTCTCTCTCTCGGCATGATCGAAACCCCTCATCGGCGACGAACTCACCGATCGAAACCCACTCTCCTCATTCTCTCACCCAGCGTACGACTCATCTCCCTCTCATAATCTCTCTCTCCTCATCTCTCTCTCCTCATGATCGAAACCCAAACTCAACGCCATATCTTCTCTTCTCCCATGATCGCACTCCCCAGTCGATGTCTCTTCTCCCATCATCGGCGACGAACGTACCGATAGACAAACCCACTTCACGAATCGCGTGAATTTTGCTGTTTGTTTGCTGAGAAAGTGATGGGAAAGTGAGGGAAAGTGAGGGGAATCATCCAACGGTTTTGTTGGTTGATGAGGGCAGTATGGACTTTTGATCCATTTGCTGATTTTGGATGCTGCTACAGTTTCCTTCAAATTTGCCCAAATTTGAATGCCCACTGTAGCTCCTTCAGATTTGAAGGAAAGGTTTGGATGCACCACTGGAGTGGTGTTTTTGCTTCAAAAGCATTCATATTTGATTTGGCTTTGGCTTTGAATGCACCATTGGAGATGCCCTTAAGATATCTCTCTCTCTCACTCTCTCTCTCTCTCTCTCTATATATATATATATATATATACAGTTTTACTGCCACACGGCTAGCCATGTGGCTCTTATGTCCGGCGTTAAATTTGGGGTGTAGGATCAAATGAACGGATCAGATTCAACACGCAGTCCAAGACGCCTTTTCAGCTTTTCAGAAATGGGCACTGAAGCACGCAACCTCTCACACTCTCCTTCTCTGCTGTGAACTGCTGTCTTTCTCACTCTCTCTCCCTTCATCTCTCTCTCTCATCGTTGTCGCCGGAGGAACTCGCCGGACTGAACAGCGAACCACTCGCTCTCCCTCGCCGGACTGAAAGCAAGATATTGGTTACATTATTGCATCACATGCTTCCCAAAATATGAAATTTCGCTCTTGCAGTCAAAATTCATGCAGGAGGGTTTAGAAAAACCAACTTGAGCTATGCAATTGGGCTCTCAAAGTTTTCTCACTGCTGTGCTGTCATTCTTGACATATTTACTGGCTATGGACGAAGGATAGTCAGCCAGCTCACTATTGTGAGAAATTTTATAGCTTCTTCAGTTATGATTCTGTTTCCAGAATGTGCGAAAACAAAAGTCATAGCTGAAGCTTGACATTGAAACCTGGGATGTCCCATGGATTTTATATGGTTTCTTTGAGATTTACATAGCTTTTGAAGTTCATCATCTGGAACGGAGGCTGATAAAGAAAATGGGATTTATCGCTGAGTGATAAAACTAGGTCAATTTTGGGGTTTCTTTTAATGACTTGCCAGATCAAATTTTTGCCATCATTTATAGGTGGTTCTCATTTTCTGAAAATGGCTCAATTGTGAATTCATGAATTTCTGCCTGATGGCTATGTAACATACAATGGAACCATTCGAACACTCAAACGAGCCCTTGGAAATGGTGGAACTACAAACTAAATGAAATCCCAAAGCCCCTTAGTTGACTTATACATTAAATGATAAGAATGCCATTGCCAAAGAGAAAAGGGTGAGCGCCATGTACATGTCCATTGGTCCCATTGAGTCTGTTGAATAATGATAAGATATTCTCATTGAAAGATTACTCCTACCCTGACCCGACCTTTTTTCCTGTTTTGCAGGTCTTTACAATGAAGATTTGATGTTTCTTTTGTACTCTGCTTCCTTGGTAGTTCTCATGATGGTCCAGTATTTTTAATTCGAACCATTCTTGCTCCTTCAGTTTCAGTGAGAAGCACTTCCTCACGAGAGATTATCCACCTTAGTCCTCTTACAACAAGGCAATCGGAATGGTACGAAATGGCAGTCCGGGGAGAGCGAGAGAGTGGTTTGCTGTTCAGTCCGGCGAGAGAGAGAGAGTGGTTCGCTGTTCAGTCCGGCGAGTTCCTCCGACGACGACGACGAGAGAGAGAGAGATGAAGGGAGAGAGAGAGAGAGAGAGAGTGAGAAAGACAGCAGTTCGCAGCAGAGAAGGAGAGTGAGAGTTTGCTTGCTTCGGTGCCCATTTCTGAAAAGCTGAAAAGGCGTCTTGGGCTGTGTGTTGAATCTCATCCGTTCATTTGATCCTACGCCCCAAATTTAACGCCGGACATAAGCGCCACGCGGCTAGCCGTGTGGCATCAAAACTATATATATATATATATATATATTATATATATATAGTCTCGTTCATGTGTGGACTTTCTTATATGAGGACTTGGCCAATGTAAAATGGGTATTTTGTAAAACTGACCGTTGGATTTAATATTCTTCCTATATATGACAGGCATGCCAAAAATTACAGTGATCGGACCACTGGTTTCTTAAATACAGACTGTTAAGTATTATATAGGTATTTAATTTTTCACAGTCTGTATTTAAGAAACCAAATGGTCCGATCACTGTAATTTTTGGCATGCCTGTCATACATAGGAAGAATATTAAATCTAATGGTCAGTTTTTCAAAATATCCATTTTACATTGGCCAAAAGGCCAAGTCCTCATATAAAGAAGTCCTCACAGGAACAGGACTATATATATATATATATATATATATGATCCTATCAGCACATGCTGATTGACACGAGAGTCATAATGAAGCTCATAGGTGATTGTGGGATGCATATTTTGAAAAACTGACCATTGGATTAGATACTATGTATATGTTTGTCAGGCATGCCAAAAATCACAGTGATTGAATGATCGGTTTGAGAAAAACTGTGACAATTTTTAACAGTCAAAATTTTTTAGAGTTTGTATTTTGATATGCCTAAATCATATTACTGTGATTTTTGGCAGACGTGACATCCATAACAAGGGTATCCAACAGTTGGTTTTTCAAAATATGCATCCCACAATTCCCTATGAGTTTCGTGCTGACTTTCTTACCAGATCGGGACTCTCTCTCTCTCTCTCTCTCTCTCTCTCTCTCTCTCTCTATATATATATATATATATTAAAATGTCTTTCTGTTTGCCTTCACCTGATTCAAGAAACTATTGATCTGTGTGCAATGTTTTGGTGCTTTCCGGGTATGAGAAATTCCGTGGAGACTTTTGAAGGTCTAGATATCATACCGTAGAGTTCAATGGCATGGTATCCATTTCTCTCATATGTTTATTTTACCCAGTTCATGAATGTGACCTAGGGTCATTGATTATTAATGTCCCACCTGAAGTCGCTGGAGCATACTGATAACTGATTATTATCTGCCACTCTTCTTGTGTTTTGTTTCCTGGCAATTTGCATATGAGACTCTCTAAACTTCGGATGTTTTCCAAAGTATGTTTTGTATCTACAACAAATACTGACATACGTTATGATCTACAACCATTGATGTCACATTACTGTCAAAGGAAGAATCAGTGGTTCACTAGCTTATGCCTGTTCTTCACTCTTGGCATTAGTCCCAAGTCACAACAACGTCTGGAGTTCAATATTTTCAGTTCGTACAATCAAATAATCTAATTAATATTGATATGAAAACTGAAGTAATTAGTTTTAAGTGATATTGCCTTTGTATTTGTATTCTAGAATTGTAATGATGTTCAATACTAGTTCTCTTGTAGAATTACAAAAATATCTGTCTTAATGTTCATGTTCAGTTCATTTCCTCTTTCTTCGTTTCCTTCAATATCAAGTGTGGATAATGAATAATTATAAATTCTTCATAATTAATGTTAGATCTTTAATTAGAAGGGTAATATATTAATCTCTAACTTTAGAATTGCAGCGAAAGTGTGAAACTCTTAAATTATACCTTGGATCTTTCTATGGGTGTAGGTTTGTGATGCTACTACCACTCCTCCCCGGGGGATGATTTTATGAACAAAAAGTAACTTCTGATGTAAATGTTTCAATGATCATATGTCTGACTTCAGGAAGGCAGGCTTGCTTCCCCCCCCCCTCTTTTTTTTCTGGCTAGTCAAGGTTGATGTATCATATATTTCTATTTTTTCATTTCAATGATCATATATTTACACTTTTCAGATTCTAATGTGCATGGTTTGGATCCTCTGAAACCTTTTTTATTTTTTATTTTTATTTCTTTAAGAGGTAAATTTGTTTCACTTTAAATTCTTCTGCATCTTTTCCCAATCTGAAATTGCATCAACATGACCTTTTGTTCCAATTTAGATTCCTATTAATGTTGAAACTGATTTTATTCTTAATTTTACTACTACAGAGAAGTATGAACCTGTTTATACAAAGTGGATAATATAATGCCATGCTATTTGTAGATGAGTCGAAGATTGGGACTATAACAAAATTATTATCTGCAATAAGTATTTCCCTTATTTGATTAATCTTTATGTCGAATATGTCTCTATATAGGGTTGTAAATTAAATTTATTTGTTGATGGTACAGGAAGACTTGATTTTATGTACTCTACTCCAATCATTTAAAGGACTGCCCTTCTGAAAAGAAAAGAAACAATTTTGAAATAGCTGTTCATTAGGAATGCTACTCGACGAGAAATGTTCAAGATATTACTTTGTAGGTTTAAACACCTCTTGATCAGAGTTAGTGTTGCATTTGTCCATGAAAAGGTCATCCAAGGAGTGAAAAGCAATATTACAGGGGATGTGAACTGATCAGGTTTTATAGTAGATGGCACTGGGCATATTGGATCAATGATTTACCAGAGTTCTCTCGCGGAAATATGTAAATTGTCTTTCACTCATTCACGAAGTATGTTAAAGAGTGGAAAAACATGTCTATCGTACTTTATGAGTGAAACTCATTTGTATTGTAAAGCATACCTAAATCTAATGAAAATGTTAGATTCATCCACACTGAGCCCCTTTATGTTTCTAGTTGTAGAAGTTTTCAACCGCCTCCTTTGTTACTTTTATTCTATCTCACACCACAGCTGAAACTGAATCATGGTTTTGGGTCACATTCTGGTGACACGAGGTTTTCGGCTGGGAAATGATCCTAAAGGAAGCCAAGTAAGCATGATGCTAATAGGTACTTGTTGGTCACGTATTTTGGGTCACGTATTTTGAAAACCTAACCGTTGGATTAGATAAAATACTTATGCATGGATTTGGCTTGAGAAAGGTTACATATGTGCACAGTATCGAGACAGGTGCCATAGAATCTTTTAGATATTGAATGAAAATTTCTCTGAGTAGTTCATCTCATGAAACCTTAATGTAATCCTCATTGGTATAATACCATTTAACCTGAATCATGTCCAATCCTCATTGGTACAATTATGGCTATTCGTCTCATACAAAACCATCTTACTTGGTTTTTTTTTTTCTTATTGTGTCCTTTCTCATCATCTGCACATGTTATATATCTACCTCAGTGATACATAAATATCTATATAATGTATATACAAACAAACATATTTATAGTTTTGTCCCAAGACTAGGATTTTGAGAGGGGCTGTTATTTGACACACCATATCATTTTCCAAGTGTAACACTATAATTTGTCCACAGCTAGATTATAGAAAAAGTAACATCAAATAAAGGATTTTTGAAGACTTGATCATGTACTCATTTAAGAACAGTAATCCCAAGTTTGTAAACAGTAACATTGCAGATCGAGGTACTGTGCATTCTCTGGGGTTTGTAAATCTGCTATCAAACTGAATAGTTCGAGTTGTTCTATGACGTAAAATGATGATGTAAATAAGATAATAACTATGCTGCAACCTATATTTTCCTAGCCTCTCCAAGTTTGTCATATATATATATATATATATAGAGGGAAATGATCTAGTCAGCACATGCTTACTTTAGTTAAAGTCAGCAAATAACACAGGCCCTTGGATTCCTATTCACTTAATTGAAGATTCATCTCAAGATTCCAATCCAAGGGTTTGTGTTCTTTGCATCTAATCTAACCCATTCAACTTTCAGAATCGTGAGGGTCCTTTCCTATTCTGATTGGGGTCAGGATCCAATTAAACCAAGAAAGTTTTCAGTAAACTTTCAACCAGCTTTCTTTAATTACCATGACTATCTTGTAGCATGGTTCAACACTTTGTATTACCAGAATCAAAGTTATCGCCATACTTGGATGATTTTCTTTGATAAAACTTTCAAACTTGATGTCCCCAATTGGTTCTTAGATTGGTGGGATATTGTTGGTCCTATACCAGATATCTTCCCTTCTAAGGTTCTTGAAGGATATCAGATCTTTCAGGAAAAAATTCGTCCTCCACTCTCACAAATTAACTATCCTAAAATGTTACTGTTTTATGGACATTTTAGTTTAGCCTGGACAATGGCATGGAAATATGAACTCCTTGATGCAAATATTCCCAAAGTTCTCCGAACTTATTCAGTCAAATGGTGGGATAGTTCCTATGCGGATCATATCCAGCCAGAAAGAATCCAACAATGGTTCAGACAACACCCAACAATTTGTAGTTCTGGCTCTGCCACTGCTGCAAAGGTGTTGTTAGACAAAAACAAGATCATGCACAAACTTGCCACATCCTCTACAATTTCGAACAAAGAATTGAAGAATCAGCTTCTTGCAGCTCTTTCAGAAATTGATGATGATAATAACTCAGAAGGTTCAAATGAATCAACAGCAGAACTTGGCCAAGACGATGATGAAGACTTCAAGCCTTCAGACTACTTGTTTGGCTAAAGATACTGTATTTCCCTGGTAGTGGATTTGTCTCCATACAGGGTAAAAACTCTTTTAACTCTCCACCGAAAGTAGTTTTGTCTCTACTTGATTGTCCAGCTCAATCAGGCGCCGAAAGGAGTCTCGCGTGACAATTCCAGACAAAAAACAATTATTGCTACAGTAAAAGTGGTTACTGTTTGACACTGTAGCAGTAATCAGAAGTCAAAAGAACTCTCAATAGTCGATCCCGTGACCGACATCCAACGCTGTAGTCATGTGAAGTCATGATTACCTCCAACTCTGATGCTTCTTCTTTTTCTATATATTTAGGATTAGAATTGCATCTCAAACTCAGAGTTTGTTTACCCATTCCATTGTAAACCTCTCCGAACCCCATACCAGAGATTGTAAACCCATTCTCTTCTGGAGTTCGTATCTATCTCCAACTCTTGTAAGAACATTAGATGCAATCTTGCTAATTGAAATACATTAATTAAATCAGTCAATATATAAGAATTTGAGAAGGAGAGCGATTCGTCAATATATAAGCTATAATTTGAGAAGGAGATCAATTAATCCTTATGTAAGAACAATCAGATCTAGTTAGCATATGCTTACATAAGTCATGTAAGCTGTTCATAAATAATTGTCGGATGCATATCTTAAAAAACTTAACGTTGGATTAGATACTGTACTTATGGATGTTATGCATGCCAAAAATCATGGTGATTTAATGTCAGAATTTTAAAATATAGTTATGAAAAACTGTGACCATTAAAAACTATTACATTTTTTCTTAATGATATCACTGAGAAATCGACCGTTGGGTCACTATGATTTTTGGCATACATGACATGCATAAGTATACTATTAATCCAACAGTCAATTTTTTAAAATATGCATTGTACGTAAAAATATCAAAAGGAGAGCACACAATAAGGAAGAATTGGGCTTTGAGTAAACCAAAAGAACAAATTATTTGCTTTCCCTAACACCCCATTTATAACAATCCGTGAATCAGTAAAGCACTTCAATTCCTTTTCTAAGATTATCTCTAATGGAGAGTTTCATTTAAGCCTCCTATTTCCATATTTGGGAGTGTTATAGTGCCAAAATAGGAATTCTTTTCAATTTTGACACTATTGTACTCCAATTTTCACACTATTTGCAAACCATTGTGTTCCAATAGACTTTAAATCGGAAAAAAAAATTGAAGTTGAATATTTAGGAGGATAGGTTCATTATCGAAATTTTTTAAAAATATATATGGAGGCATTAATGTCATTACCAAATTTGGAAGCCATGGAGAACAGTCTATTAGAGTAGTTTTTTTTTTTTTCTTTCTTCATGGATCCCAAATTTGATAATGACTGCCGCAAATGAGAATTCATTGAAAATGCTCTTATCCATTCCTATCATTACAAACAACTTTTCTTTTTCATATTTCTCTGAGCCATCAAAATTTAGTGTGAACGTTCACCTCATTTGCTTTCCATAAATAAACTTCCTCTTCTTTATTGATCTTCTACCCGTATCATTACTACAAGGGACAAAACTAGCTATTTCCCAATAAATCATTACCACACATTAACATCATCATCAAAATATATTTGAACCCATTTCTTAAGTCCTATCAAAGGGTTCAATGACCAACTTTGACCTTAAATAATTATTAGCAAGTTAAAAGCCAAAAATATTAATAAAGATTTTTGGCTTCCTAATTAACCATCGTGCGATGCGATTGATTAGGCAATTGTAATAAAGCAGGTGCTTTAATTAGAATGAATTTTTATACATTAGTAAAGTTAGTTATTAGCGGTTAGTATACGGCGAGGGGAGTAACACATGGATCAATTCTCATCCACGGGAAATGGAACCCAGAATCTCATCCTATAAATGAGAGCTTTATGTGACAACATGAACAGTTGCTTCCTTCTCATGTTCTCCGATTTCTATTTCACTTCCTTGTTTCACGCATCCATGCCTTCGGAAAATTTGTGGCATGTTTGGATTGATCATGCCATTCTCTTAAATTTTGAGCTTCCTTTTACTGTTGAGCCTAGACTAGTGTTAAAGTTATATCTTGGTCCAAACACCCATCATCAAGTCAATTACATGGGCTAAATCCTTCGTGAATCCTACTTGGACCATCTCAAATTGAGCTGACATGATTATTCGATAGATACTTGAAAGAATAAACAGCTTTACATGACACCACTTGTAAGCATTCCACCTGCCACTCTTACCTTAGAGTAGTTTGTTTAGATTCTAAAGTCCATACTTTGAATTCTACCATCAAGTATTGGTTAACAGTCTGTTTGGATTGAGAAAGTTGGGGAGAAGAGAAGAGAAGAGAAAAGAAATATTTTAAAATTTTATTGTTCGGCAAACCAAAATGGGAGAGAAAGGAAGGGAGGAGGAGAGAAAGTGGGGAGAAAATGGCCCAAAATTCTCTCTCGAGAAATTTGGAGAGAAAAGAAGAGAAAAGAAAGTCAATGGACATGATTTTACTATTTTGCAATTTCTCTTCCATACTTATTTATTTATTTATTTATTTAATATAAGTAAGGGCAAAATTAAAATTTATACCTTCAAATCTTTTCTTTTCTTTTTTCCTTTTATGAAAACTATCTAAATAGAATAGAGAGAAAGTTATTTAATTTTTTTTTTCTTCTTTTCTTTTCCCTTCTCTTAATGAGAGTTTTTTTCTCCCCTCCAATTCTTTCAATCCAAACATCGTGTAAAAGAAAGAATATAAATGCACTTCCAATACCATTTTTTTAAAAAAACAAAGGAAAAACAAACGGCGAACATTGAGATTGGAAGATGCAGGGGAATCTTACTATTGTTTGTTGAGGTTGAGGTGTGTGGGAGTCGTGGAAAGTCAAAGTAGGAAAAACAGAGACTGATAGACGCAGTCCCACGACAATTGGGCTTCTGCCGCCTCTCTTTCCGCGATCCCTCACATGCACCTGCTGACCTGGACTGACTTCTCTCCACGCGTCCTCTTTCTATCGGTTGAGCCCGAATGGCTGGGAGATCGTATCGAGGCCGTTCGTGGGATCTTGAAGGACGACCCCTCCCTGCACTTTTTAAGCAGAAGTCGAACACTCCTTTAAGACCCTTTTTCGCCCTTTCTTTCTATTCTCTTCTCTTCTGTCTCAGGAGAGAGAAAGAGAGAGATCTTTAGAGAGAGAGAAAGGGAGGAAAAAGGGTCTTAGCTGTTGTTACACAGGTATGTCAAGATTTGTTTTTTTATTATCCCAAATTATTTCTTTATTAGGATGATCATTTCTATGAGCTGTGTTTCTCTCTCTCTCTCTCTCTCTCTCGCTCCGCTCAACTGTTGTTATCATTTTTGTTTTGATGGCTTGTATATTACTATAATAATCTCATGATTATTGTTGATTTATGCGTTTCAGCTTTTTTTTGTTGGCTCTGATTGTTGCTTGTGGGGATTGGGTTAATGGGTTGTTTTTAATTCTGGTTTGTTCAAGTGGGTTTTCATTTCCTTTTTGTGAATTATTGAATGTTTTTGCAATTTGGGTGTGAAAAGCGCGGATTAGTTATTGTAGTCGAAGTAGTTGTTGACTTTGATTAGTAGAACAAGAAGCTGTTGATTTTGATTCTTGGAATCTTCTAATTTCATGTGATAATATTTTATGATTTGATCTTTTTTCCTGTGAAGAGGGGTATACTGTGTTCTGGAGATTTTTCAATAATCAGGTTTTATTTTTGTTTGGGATTCATGGTTTTTCCCCTTTTGTAATTTTTACGGCTGAGCTGGTTGAATCGAACCTTCCAAATCTATAATATGGAGATCTCTCTATGCTTAAAGAATTGAATTTTCTTATTCTCTCTATAATTATTCAATCTAATCCAATCAAAGGAGTCATAATTATGCATCATTTGACCTGAAGTGTGCCAAGAAAGATAAGAAATATCACATCCAAGGGTTTAGTTGTGGGGGATTACAAATAGGGAGCTTGGATTAGGGATTCTTTTGAGAGCGGGTTCTAAATGTGCTACAGTGAGGTATTGCTGGCTTCCTGCAGTGGTCATTAATATTTTGCGGTGAGCGCTAATATCTCGTCATTTCTGCACTATGTCAACATGAAAAAGAGATAAGGACCTGCCATTTGATGTGTCTACCTTGGTAGACTATGAAAATTTAATTGATCAATGAATTTTAACCATGCAATCTGTACATCCCTCTTCTCCAAAACATGTGACAGTCTGAAAATTTTTATTACTAGAGATGACTGAAATGACCAAAGCAAGATGATCCCATGTGAGACCCATTAAATGTTGGGTCTCGATCCATTTTATATGCTACCTTGGTTTTGGTATGCAGGAGTTTAGTGATTGGTGGACAATACTGGTGGGAACTGACTGTGGAGGAGCCAAAACCTTGAAAGAGCTTGATGCGATTTATGATTTACTATGAAAACTATAGAATGCACCAGTGAGAGGGATTGCAATATTCAGCTTATGCAGGTGGAGGCCTTATATAGAAATTCATTAATTTGGACTAATGGCTGAATTAGTGCGAGACAAAAATAAATGGATAAGAAGATATTAAATAAATAAGGATGAAGAAAAAGGAAGAGAGTATTCTGAACATTGAAATTTGTTTCTTAGTATTAAGTCTGAACTTTTCCCATATTATAGAATAACTGGTTCTTGTGCAAATGTAGAAATATGTTTTTCTGAATTGTGGATTGTCGACACAACCAAATTTGATACTTCATTATGTTAAATTTGATGAGATAGGAATTTCTAAATTTTGCTTTTGTATTTGAACTTTTTTGGAATTCTTACGATTCCAACATTCAAGCAGTGTAGGACATGGAGTCCCACATATTTCAAAGCTCTTCAATGGGTTTATGGTTTTAGGTTTTGTTCCAGCTCTCATATAGGATTTTAATTTTAGACCATTGTTCAATCGAATGCTTTTGCTTGAGTATTTAGCATCTTACAGAGACAGCACAGGAAGGGATTCTAAAATTCGGTCCGACTAGGGCTTAAAATGAACTAAGTTACTCAAGTTGGCTCAGGCTCGGCTCCTTTATGGATTTTGAGTTGGGAATAGAGCACTGGCTTAGATTCCCTGATTGGGAAATGGGTTTTTTTTTTTTTTTTTTTCTCTCATTCACGTTGATAGCCCAGGTTCTGTTCAAGCTGTGCAAGAAATAGTGGAAAATCTGAAAAATAGATGAATCCGACATTTGAACGCATACCCACACCCGACACCTGAATGCGAGTCCATGTAACATTGCGCGCTCTCTCTCTCTCTCACCAAAATTTTGAAATGTCTATGAAGTTTTAGAAATCAAATTAGTCAGGATTTCAGAATGTTTGATATTCAGATTTTCTCAAATTTGTATACAATGACAAAATTTTGGAATTTCATCAAAGTTTGTATTTCTTATTGTGGGGAAAGTATGGGAGCACAAATCACATTTAATACTCTCCCTCTCTCCCTCTCTTAGTTTTTCCCCCCAATGGCATTCTGTGAATTTACTTATTGATATTAATTTTGCAACCTAGAGTTACAACTTACAACTTTTTCCTTTCATCAACAGAAAAGGGTGCATTCATTAGTGTATTGCGTCTTTAATGTTTTAATTCTTGGGCAGTTGTTTGTGTGAATGGAAAAGAAAAAAGGAAGAAAAAATAAATATTTTGGTTAAACCTTACTGTTAGTAGCTAACTTAATCGAGTCATGAGATTGACTTGTAGAATTTTCATGGATTTGGTATATTTGAGAATTTTACTCACATTCTATTATTCTCTCCCCTATGAAGTTTCCTTGTATATATTACTACTAAAGCCTTTAATTTATGGCTCTAATGAATATTAATGATCCACATGGTCTTTATGTATAATAAATAACTCGTGTTCTATTTATTATACCTTGTAATTTTAGATGCATGATTTTCATGTGTTTTCTTTATCTTCTTAACAGAGGTCTTCTTTCTGATTGGTTATTGGATAAAGCTTGAGCTGTTTATTACAAGTCTAGTTCCAATGCCGGCATTTAAAATGAAGTCTAAATCAATCACAACTTGTGTGAGAGAAGGGACTTGTCTCCATGTTTGTCGGAATTCAAGTAAAATATCCAAGAACTCGTGCTCTCTTGTGCGGAGCTCTTGTGAAACAGCAGAGTTGGACACATTCATTCAAAATTGTCATAACGGTAGGCATTTACAACTTATATATTTGCAGTTATGAGGAACCCCATTAACAACATTACCAAGGGCTAGTATGTCTTACAATTTTCAGGTTATTATTGAAGTTTTTTTAGTGCTGTAGCTTTTCTTGGTTTTGTTTGAGTTAATTTTCTTACTATTTAAGTGCATGCATTTGCTGTAGGTTCTAGCAATATTGAACCAGCTGCCCAGGAAGTTGAAATTGATGAAGCTGTTGGTCATAAAAAATCATTGGAGGGAGAAACTCTAATCTTTCAAAAATGGCCACTGTCTTTTGATGATTCAGTGATCGACGAAAGAATGGTACAGATTTAATCTTATCACTTTACACACATCCATAATGCATGCATGCATGCATTCATGCATCCATTCACACCCTATACTAAAGTAAGAGCTTGGTGAAGTTTGGTGTCATGCATCCTGCATTTTTCTTTTCCAACATTCTCAACTTAACAAAGCCTCGATCCCAACTACATGGGGTTGGCTACATGAATGCTCCCTTTTCATTCAGCTCAATCAAGGGCCTTATCATCTATTAGATCCCTGGCACACATGTCCTTTCTCACTCCCACTAACCACGTTATCTTGGGCTTTCTTCTTATCCTTTTGAGACCTTCAACTTGAATTAAGTCATCCTTTTTGCATCGGTGCATTCTTAAATCGACTTTGTTGCACATGACCAAACTATCGTAAATGATTTTCCCTCATTTTGTCCTCAATTGGAACCATCCCTAGCTTCTTACGAATGTGTTCATTTCTTATTTAATCTTTCCTTGTATTATCAATTATGCATCTTAATATCCTCATTTTGGCTGCAGTAATTTTTTGGACATTTTTCTTAATTGCAAACATTCAGAATCATAAAGCATAGTTAGTCTTGGAGCTGTTTTGTAAAATTTTCCTTCTAACTTATAGGGATTCTCCGGTCATACAGTACTCTAGAAGTACATCTTCACTTCATCCACCTTTCTCTAATTCCATTGGCAATGTCCTCCATTGCCTCTCCATCTTAATGGATAATTGATACAAGATATCAAAATTGATCACTTTTAGATATCTCTTCCCCATCCATGTGTGCTATGCCCTCATTTATATTCCTAGTTTGACTAAATTTACATTCCATATATTCTGTTTTAGCCCTACTTAACCTAAAACATTTAGATTCTAAGGTGTTTTTGCATTATTTTAGCTTAGAATAACCCCTACACTAGTTTCATCAATTAACACTATATCGTCCTTAAATAACATGCATCGTGGAACATCTTCTTGAATAAGTCCAGATAGTTCATTCATAACTAAAGCAAAATGATAAGGACTTGATGTAAGCCCCTAGGGACACTATCATAGGCTTTTCTAAGTCAGTGAACACCATATGATGGTCTTTTTTTGTTTCTCTATACTTTTCCATCAATTGCTTAGTAAGAAAATAGCCTCCATGGTTGATATACCTGGCATGAAACGAACTTGATTTTCTAACACAGTTATTTGAGGTCTTAATCTTTGCTCAGTCACTCGCTCCCAAAGTTTCATTGTTTGACAGTAGCTAGTGTAGGTTTGAATATCTCATTTGTGCTTATATAAAATCACCATAGTACTTTTCCCCCATTCATTAAGCATTGTTTTAATCTTCAATATCTTATTTAACACTTTAGTTAACCAAATTAAACCATCATCACCCATACATTCAATTTTCTTTTTTTTTATAATATCATTCAATGCGGTTGTTCTCATTCTTTGAAAAAACATGTAATTCCTATCCTTAGTAGTGCTACTAAGTGCTCTCAAGTTTGAATTCTCTGTACTGTTTTCATTAAATAATTTGTTAAAATATTCCTTTACCTTTCGATAATCTCTTCCTTTTTAACTAATACTTTCTCGTCCTCTTCTTTAATGCACTTAACATGATTTAAGTCTCTCTCTGTCTCTCTTTATACACACACACACACACACACACACACACACACAGAAATGACCAATTTAAAGACTGGTCCTTAAATTAATTTAAGGTCCACTCACCATTTCCCTCACAACCAATGGTATATTGAAAAACCGAACATTGGATTATATAATCTTCTTATATATGTCATGTCTGCCAAAAATCACAGCGATCACACAATCGGTTTTCGAAATATAGTTCGTGAAACACTCTAATAACATTTACCGTTGGATGCCCTAACAATTGTTTAATAGTTTGTATTTTGAAAACTGACTGGTGGATCATTGTGATTTTTGGCAGACATAATATACAAAAGAAGATTATCTAATCCAACGGTTGGTTTTTCAAAATACATATCCCAATGAAAAGTGGACCTTAAATTAAGCTTAAGGACCGGTCCTTATTGGATCATTTCTATATATATATATATATATATATATATATATTTCTCTT
>JAESVK010070403.1:0-17491 GCA_017140935.1 Hamamelis virginiana
AGCACTAGTAACCAAACACCCCCCAAAGAGGAGAAAGTCTATAAATATGAGTGTTAAACACACTCTAGGTTAAGAGGAAACCCTAGGGCCGAATTCTCTCTCCTCTCCCTCTCCATTCTTGCTTGCCACAAAGAGTTGTGGAAGACAAGGAAGGCTTTCGGAGTTTTGCTCTCGTGTGGATACGCTTTGGAGGTTTCATCCGTTTGAAACTCGAAGGATTCCTACACCGAAGAACACAATCAAGTGAGTTTTTATTTGCTTTGATTAACTGATTGTTTTTATATACATGATCCTAATGCTTGAATCGATTCATATTGGTTTTGTGAACATGGATGTTTTTATAAAATGAAAAATTTTGTTTTTACTCTCTTCCGCTGCGCATCCATATCTGTGGTTTTCACAGAACCTTTCAATGGGTACCCCAAATAAAGATGAATAATGGTTAAGGACCACTAAACTTTTGAGATCATGGGCCTAAGGCCCGCACAAAAATTACTTCCTAACCATAAGGCTCACAAGCGGGCACAACATCTCGGTAGCATAACACTTCAATGGGCTTGGGCCCAGGAACAAAGAAAGGATAAGGACTATACCTTTGGCAACTACCCTAACCTTTAGGATACTTTCTTTATGGGTTAAGAGTATTCATCGAAGGTGTAGACTTAAGGATCCTACTCTAGACCATGGGCCTAAAGCCCACACGAATCTCACTTTCAATTTACAAGGCCCATAAATGGACAAACGGTCTAAAAGCACAGACTGAAGGCCCACACACCAATCTCATCTTCTAAGGCCCACTAATGGACAAAATGATTAGAACAGCATAACGCTACCAAGGCCTGCGTGCCAAACTAAATTCTATCTCTAGAATCTAAAGAAAATTGGGCAGCGTAACGTCTTTATGGACCTAGGGCCCAAAAACATGTAGAATGCTATATCTCCCACCAAATGCCTTAACTCATAGGGAAACTTTTCTTACAAGTTTGGGGTATCTGGTGAGAGACATAGGCCCACGGGCCTAGGGCCTTAAGGGTTCTACACACATCATGATCAAAAGGTCACACAAAACTGGAGGGTCAAACTGGCGGCACAACAGTACAAAGTGTGTGATAAAAAGGACAACATACTACATGCTCACAAGAGATGGGCCCAAGGCCCACATATCGATCTCACCTCGAATGATCTCACATTTTACCCTATAAAGATGGGCCCAAAGCCCACATCTCAAACTCACCGCAGACTTATACCTTCTATTCAAATGACATGGGCCTAAAACCCACATCCCAAACTTACTGCGAACCTAAACCTTCTATCCAAAGGACATGGGCCTAAAGCCCACATCTCACATATTCACATAAGGCCTAAAGACATACATCACTTATTCGGGCAGCATAACACTACCACAGGCCTAAGTCCAAGAACATGTAGGGTACTAGGCCTTCATCAAGTACATTAAATCTTTGAAAACATTTCCCTTAAGAGTTTAGGGCATTTTATAAAGGTCTAGTCCTACAGATCCAGGTCTTAATGGTTCTACACACTTAACTATCAAGGCTCAAACAAAACCGGGGGTAAATCCGGCAGCATAACATTATAATAGTGTGTGAACAGGCGATGTAGGGTATGTGTCCTAGAAAGACAGTCTACATGGACTAATGCAAAGGGTAGGCTGAGTGTCCCTTACTCGCTCGGAATGCCGCGTGGGTCCAACAGTACGTGATTGGTCCGTTTGATATACCCGAGGGTACGTGGCGAGAAGAGTGATGGCTTTCGCATACATGGAACCCAAGAATCAAAGAGACTAGGCCCAGGGCTAGGTTCATCGTTGGCTTTAGCATACAACGGTCCTAATCATGTAAAGTCAATGCACACACAATGCAGAAATCAAAGTCAGACAGCCATGCAAATGCCAGTGGTTGATTTTATTAATTAAGAAATTGAAAATCTGAAAAATAATTAATTGGAGTTTAGCCCTCGACATCCCTAGTGGAGTCGCCAATCTGTGAACCAGCGACCTAAAGGGTTTAGGAGGCCGTTCACTTTTGAATCATTGTGGATTGTGGATGATCTTTATCCATCTCGATTTATCCTTCTCTATTATCCACTCAAGATTGGGTTTTGAAAAAGGATAAGTGTTTGCAAAAAACTAGGAGTCGCCACCTTATTTTTAAGGAATAAGGAAACCATAAAAAAGAGTTTTATTTTCAATAAAACAATGACCCCATTTTTAAGGAAAAGCAAGTCTTTGAACCAAAGTAGGATTCGGGGGCTAGGTTATGAAGTGGGAAGGTTCCAAGGAACTCCTTGTAGGCACCTACCTCACCCTAATTAAAGGTCTCGTAATTAATTTTGGGCTTTATCAAAATCTCATAAAAAACAACCTATCATATCTAATCAACCAAGAAAATAGTATAGATAATATTAAATAATAATAATAGATAATAATAATAAAAAAACGAGAAGCCTAAAGACCTTAGGAGACAAGAATCAACCTAAGATTGGACTTGCGCCCTATTGACTGCCTACGTACCTTATCAGTTTCCTGATAAGAATCAAAGTCCACGTAGTTCGATTACCTAGGATTCTCCCATTGTAATGAACTACACTATCATTAGAATTCTATCTTATCCAAGACTCTATCTTCGAGAGTTTTTATCAGTTTGAAATTCTTTTTTAGAAAATAACTCACCAATTAATAGATTCCCAATGAACTTAGATTCTTTCTAAAACACAATTCTTATCCAATCATAATTCTTTTAAGAGTGGGAATTTTATCTCGAATCAAATCCTTTCGAAGGATGGAATTTCATTCCAAATCAAATCCAAAATTCCAATTTCATTGGGATTCAATTAATTGTGGATTAATTTTAATAAAACATTAATTTTGAAAATTCTCTCAAAGATAGGATCCTAAACTTACTAGAATCCTAAATCTAATATAATTCTTACAACAAAGGGAATCCTAGGTGGGGTCAAGTGACCCCCCTAATCCTAGGGTTTCTAGCTAATCCTAGGTTAGTTTAAACACCTAAAATACTAAATGCATGCTTGCTGGATTAACAATGATGATTAAATCACATTAAAGTGGATATTCAAATCTGGATAGATTTGAATATTCACTTTAAATGACCTTATAACCATTATTAATCCATCAAAAATACTAAATAAAAGTGCTAACATGTGTATCAAACCTATGGACTAAAACCCTATTGTGGACACCCCATTTTTACCAATTATTTCTACCATATGTCCATGCAAATGATTAACTAGAATAGCTGATCATTTGGTGAGGAATTGGCCTTGTAAAGACCAAATTGCCCAGATTGCCCTTTTCTGAGGGAAAGGACAGTTCATTATTTCATGTGTACATTTGGATTGGAATCAACCCATTTGTATTGCATTTGACTTTTGAGGTGTTTTAGAACATCCCTGTAAATTTTCATAGCATTCTGATGAGAGCTCGATAGGTAATTAGGGTTTTTGCGACTTGAAGGGCATTTTCGTCCTTTTTCTCGTATAATTTCCGAATGACCTCCGAATTCGAAACGGATTGTTTCATGAGGTTTATATGGATGTGGGGAGTGAATTTGGAGTGCTAATTGGGTCTTTGAATGGTTGGGATAGATTCTCCCAAAATCGATCCCATGGGTAAGGATGAACTGAATTAGGGTTTCGATCAAATTGACCTTGAATTGGTCATTTTCACCAAAATGAAAGATTTTCAAAACATGTTTTCAAGTACCAATTTCATATTAAAACCATGTTTTTAGAAGTGGTGCAAGCCTAATTGATCAATTTTACAAAACAAAGAATGGTCATATGACCAATTTTGGCACAACCGGGTCAATTGGCTAGCTTTTTGCTAAAACCCTTGACCATGGTCAATTGATTTTAACCCAAAAACATTCTAAAAATGTGGAGGATCAAAACACGGTCGTTTTGAGCCCTGAACCATCGGATTTGGATCAAATTTGACCAAAATATGGCCAAAATATGAAAACCCTAAAATTTGGGGAAGAAAAATTGGGAAGTCACTACGGTGACCGTCCTAGCTAGGACGGCCAACCGTCCAGCCCAGGACGGCCAGCCGTCCAGGCTAGGATGGTCACCAGCATGTTCGAGCCTATTTTGTATTTTTGGCATGTTTGAAACTTTCCCACTTGTTTTGGCCGATTTGGTTTGTTTTTTTGGAATAAATTCGAAGGGTTTTCAGCAGGCAAACCCTAACATGATTAATTCTAAACCCTAGGATCATTTTTAGAGAATTAAATCCTAACCATTCAAGGATTTGAACCCTAGCTCTATATATACTGCATTATGGAGTTAGAGATGAAGGAAGAGGAGAATTTTAGGGTTTTTGCGAGAGGAGGCTACGGATTTTTTGGCTCTTCATTCTTACACCATTGAAGGGGTAAGAACTCGAGGCTAGGAGCTTGAAGGAGGCTAGCCAAGAAGGAGATCGAAGGGTAAATCCTTAACCTTGGTTCTCATTTTTCATGATTTCTTACATAGTTTATGAGGCTATGGTGTAAGTCCTCTTGATTTTCATATAAGATGGATTCTCTCTTCTTTTTCTTTCTGCTATGAGTATGTTTAACATGATAGGGTTAGTTTTATTCGTTATTTCATGTCATATGTATGATTAGGGTTAGCTTTGGTGTTATTTTATGTAAGCATGTATGATTAGGGTTAGTTTCATTATGAGTGCATGTTAGTAAGCATATTAGGGTGTCTTTTATTGTGATTAAATGCATGTTAGGATTAGTTTTTGTTATGATTTTATGTGTAGATGCATGATTAAAATTAGTTTTATTGTTGTTTATATGTAGATGCATGATTAGAACTAGCATTATTATGATTTTATGTTAGAATACATGTTTAGGGTTGTTTAGTTTAGTTATTATCTTATGTTAGAATGCATGTTTAGGGTTGTTTAGCTTAGTTACTATTTTATGTGAATATGCATGTTAGGGTTGATGTGTATGATTAGGTTAGTATTGTTATGATTTTTGTTAGTATGCATGTTTAGGATTAGTTAGTTTTGTCGTGATTTTATGTATGCATGCATAAGTAGGGTTAGATTTGTTGTTATTTTATGTGTAAGCATGTTTAGAGTAAATGTTGATATATTCATGTTGTTATTTGAATCTCATGATAATTGATTGGTGATTTTAATGGTAATATAAGTATGTCAATATATTAGTTTAATATGTGATGAGTCTTGAGTCTTTTTGTTTATGCTTTATATGATTATTTAAACACTTGCCATGGATTTGATCATTTGAATATGAAAAATGTGTACGAGGGAGCGTGCAAAGGTGAGATCCTTCCCTTGTGATTCTTTTATGATTATTTGAGCACTCGACTTGGATTTATTGGTTTGAATATATAAAATGTGTACGAGGGAGCGTGCAAAGGTGAGATCCTTCCCTTGTGTTTAAATCAATCGTTTAAGCATATTTTGGTGTAATTTTTGACATGTTTTTGCATAGTAATTTAAAATATTCATGTAGAAAGCATGCTAGGACATTTTCACATTTTTTATTCTTTGTTTTCATGGTTTTTAGAGTAATTTAAGGTACATATTCAAATCTGTCCAGATTTGTTTATGTCCTTAAATTTATTCTAAAAATCATTTTTAGGCCAAATCCAACTTAGAAATATGCTTAGGCTCACATAGATTAATTAGTGTGCATTTAGGGGCATTTTCATGCATTTTTAGAATTAATTACATGCTTATTTGTTTAAATTTCAGCATGCATTGCATTAGTATTTTTAGGTTTTTAGATTAACTTTAGGGCTAGTTAGAGACCCTACGCTAGGAAGGTCACTTGACCTTCCCTAGGAATTTCCTTTGTTGTAAAAATCATACTCAGATTTGAGTATTTTAATCAATTTGAGAGTCAACCTTCGAGATATTTTATAAAAAGATTTTTGATGCAATGTTTATGAAATAAACATGATTTTATGAGATCTTTGATTATTAAATGATTTTCAAAAAGATTTGAAATGTTTTAAAGATTTTTATTTTGGAATGAAATTCCTCTCAATATGATTTGTTTTCTTGAAATATCTTTGAAAAAGATTTTCAATTGGAATTTAATTCTAAAGATAAGAATTATTTGGAATATTTGGATTTTATGAATGTCTTTTAATTTGAAATGATTTCAAATAAATGATTTTAAACAAATAAAAACTCTCGAAGTTAGAGTCTTGAATTAGGTTGAATACCTTTGATGATGTGATCGATTACAATAGGAGAGTCCTAGGGTAGTCGAACTACATGGACTTTGATACTTGCTAGGTGATACTAGTAAGTTATGTAGGCGCTAATAGGGCTCAAGTCCGCCCTAGGATGCCCGTAGGGTGTCCTAGGTTTTAGGGGTTTGTTTGTATATATTTTTTATTATTATTAATATAACTAATATAGATAATGCATTTATATCACTATTTTTTGGTTGATTAGATTATTTAGGATTGTTTGTAATAAGAAATTTAAATAGCCAAAATAAATTAGAAGTCCTTTAATTAGGGCGAGGTGGGTGCCTACAAGTGAAAGCTTGGAACCTTCCCACGTCGTAACCTAGCCCCCGGATCCAACTCTGGTTTGTAGACTGTCTTTTCATTGAAAATGGAGTTTGTTTTGTTTTGATTTAAAAAATAAAATATTTTTCATGGTTTCCTTATTCCTTAAAAATAAGGTGGCGACTCCTTTGTTCGATTTCTAAACCCCCCCTAATCACATCGTCCGGTGATGATGTGGACTCACACCTCAAGCCCCGCCACGAGGCTGGTCCACACCTATATGCAAAACTATACAAAACAACCAAATATCATACTTAAAACTACTCAATTTAACACAAGGGAAGAATCTTACATTCGCATGCTCCCTCGAACACAAGTTATATCATTCCGTATTCCAAATAATAATGAAGAAAAGAGAAGCAGAATAAACCAAAATATGAATGCATGTAACTCATAAACTCATATAAAAGAATATTCAAACTTTCATCTAAACATACATTCTTATGTAAAAACATAAAATCATTTAAACAAAACTAATTCCTAGTATGCATTCTAGGCATGAAATGAATCCTAAGCATTCTCCTAACAATTAAACAATGATTATCATACTCACAATATATCAAAGACTCAAACTCAACTCTAGACTTAGCCTAAACTTCTTAAACATGCAAAACAACAAAGAAAAATGACTCTAAAAAAATCAAACACTATATGAACATTAAAGCATTCAATCCTAACTTAGTATACATGATTAAAGCCTACTTTATCAACCTATATCATGCATAAAAAAGAAAAGAATAGAAGCTTACATTCTGCAATAACTCTAAAGTACTCAAAACATCCTATATCTAAACTATGTAATGCAAAATTGAATCCTAAGCACAATGGTGTGTTCAAACTAACCTTTAGTCTTTAACCTTTGGTAGCCTCCAAATTCGTAGCTAGAGCTTAGAGGGCTGCTACAAGTGCTCTTAAGTCTCCAATGTCAGAATTCACTCCCCCAAACCTATTCCTAAGTGATGTATATATAGGAAAGGCTTCAAATTGATCAATGGTCCACATTAAAACCCTAAGGAATGATCCAAGGGCCCTAAATGTGTCTTCCAAGGTCTCCAAGGTCGAACCAAACCCTCATAGCTGAGCTAGATAGCCATTGGAAGAGTCCCAAAACCTTAAAACACTCAAAAAATCAAAATTGGGCGAATATGGGCATTGGGCTCGGATGACCATCCCTCCTAGGATGGCCACCCCTCCTAGGATGGCCAACCATCCATGGAGGGATGGTCATCGAAGCTTCAGCCCAATTTTGACCCATTTTGGGTCTCTCTCGACCCGTCTCGGCTGTTTTCGGCTTTTCAAGCCCGTTTCAAGTCCAAATTCTACGATTCAAGTGCCAAAACGATCATGATTCGATTTTCCATGTTTCTAGAAGAGTTTGAGGATGAAAAACCTTAACCAAAGTCAAGGGGTTGAGAGAAACCAAGCCGATTAGCTATTTTGGGCCTATCGGGCCTTTTTAGGGTTTTAAAATCCACTAACCGATTGGTCGTAAAAACTATTTCTACTTATTGAAACATGTTTTGGAAATATTTTGGAAAACATTTTAAGTTTCATAAAGCTTTGATTTTGATAAAACAATCGAATCGCGATCATTCCTGATTGAAAATCCTAATTTGACATTGAAAGGGCCTTTTGGGCCTTATGAGCCAAACACGAGCCCGAAGGCTCTATGGACCTTACCACTGATCAACTTAGTTACTAAACACACCTTAAATATCCATGCTAAAGCCTCGAGGCCATTCGAGACAAGACCGACAGTCATTCAGAGCTTTTGTGATCCAAAGGTCAACGCTGCCTTTCAAGTCACAAAAGGCCTTATTTCCTATCAAGCCTGGCTCAGAATGCGATGAAATTTAGCAGGGACATTCCTAGACTCTTTAAAAAATAAATGCAAAAAGAACCGACTCAATCTAACCTAAAAACCTACATGTAATAATGACATCTATCTAACTACTGATAAGGGTAAAACTGGCAACTTAGGGTTTCAACACCCTATTTCACCTCAAATCATAGGCAACCATTCATGACTCATTTCATGGTAAAAAATGGATGACTGCACAGACCTTACAAGATTTCTTTATATTTAAGTATTTCATCCTTAAACTCGTTTAAGAATATACTTATTTCTATTTAGAATCTCATTCTAAATCAATAATCAATATCTGCTTACAACCACTTGTATCATTCATGATATTGATTTGAGTACATAGTTTAGTATCATATGAGTCATATATATATTTCTCAAATATCATGCTCATATGTTATTCCCATAAAATCTAATTCTAAGGGATATGAATCCTTATTACGCTTTATAGAATTCATATTAGTACACTAGTATTTTAAAGTATGTACTTTATAAAGAAAGTCAAGAATAAATTTGACGACTTTATTGCTCCCACTAATCCTTTTGGAACATGGTATATTATGTTTTAAACCTTTTAATAACATAAAGTCCCTTTGTTGTTTTTACTAAGGCATGGTTCTTGACCATTGTGAGAACATTGATTTCTAATAACTTTTTATTTAAGAAAACATATTTTGAAGTTTATTTGAAATATCTCATAATTCAAATAATTTTCAAACTTAAATGTTTGACATATTTAAGGTTTATTTTTGATATGATTTATTCAAACTAAAATATAAGTTTTATACATCCCATATATTATCCTTTCAATTTCCTCATCAAATAAGGTAATGGGTTATATTAATTAATGAATCATAATTCATCTATTAATGTGACCCTTTATAGTTGAGTTATCATATATATATTTATTCAATAAATTTATAAAGAACTAAGAACTTTAAATCAATTGCCAAATATAATATCAAATATTATAGATAAACTGTTTTAAATAAACAAAGTATTAAAAACTTAATAAAACTTCAAAGGAAGTATTTATTACAACTAGCAATAATAATAAAAGTTCTTAAAAATTTTTAAATAAACTGATCAAGAATCAAGCTTAATGTTAAAGGCAGCAACTCTTGATCCTTTCCAAACATAGCTAGCTCGATGTCTACTCGACCTTTAGCTTTCCTTTGTCTCCTACATACAATCGCATTGTATAAGAAAAATCACAGTTAGGTATCACATACCATAAGCAAATACTAATTCATAATTAGCAAATGAATAAATTAGGACGTACCATTAGAAGAAACATTCTTCAATGTAGCTAGGTATTCCTTGCAGTTCCTTTTCCAATGACCAGTCTTGCCGCAATGGAAACACTTTCCTTTGTTATCCTCTTCTTTATTCCTCCTTTTGGCTTAAGATTGGACTTCTTCTTCATCTTTCCTTTGCCCTTAGGCTTGGCTTTAGAAGTTGAAGCCCCATCAAAAACCAAAACATTTCCTTTGGAGTCCTTTTTCAAGGTCTCATCAGCAGTAATTAACATACTCATCATGTCAGTTACAGTAACTTTTTCATTCACATCAGACATGTGAAAGTTCATGATGAATTGTTTGAAAGTTGAAGGAAGTGAATGTAGTAGAATATCTGTGCTCATTTCTGAAGTGATCTCAACACCTAAATCATAAAGAGAGTGGATGTTCCGGATCATTTTGAGGCAGTGCTTATTTATTGATGTTCCTTCCACCATCTTGCAGGAGAAAAGTTCACCAACAGTATTGTACCTTACAATCCTACTTTGTGATTCATACAACTCCTTTAAGATTTTTGAGGATCGCATATGCACTGTCTATGACCTCATGTTGTCTTTGGAGCTCATTGGTTATTGATGTCATCATATAGCACCTGACTTGCACATCATCCTCGAGCCACTTGTTATAAAGTGTCTTGCTCTTCTTCAGATGCCCCTTCAGGCAAAGCATTGGGGCACGGAGATTTGATAACATATTCAATTTTATCAACGGCTAAAACTATTTTCAGGTTCCTAGCCCAGTAATTAAAATTCAGACTAGTCAAACGGTTGTCGTCAAGAATTCTAGATAGAGGGTTTAAAGGTGCCATCTACAACATAAAATAACACAAGTAAATTTCATATTATTAAACCACAAAAACTTTTTGGGTTTTAAGTTTTATGGTACCTCCCACTATTTGATTCAAATCTCATACTCCCTTAGATGAGACTCAGGAATTTCTTCATTTGAATTTCCATAGTAGGGATTGGGGTCCCATTAAGAACTAGTAATCCTCACATAATAGGTTCTTGGATACTAACCCTTAATGAGTGGATAACTTTTATTCTAATGCTTCTCAAAGCAAATTCCAATCATCCTTTAGCCTCTATAATATAATTCCCTCACATAATAGTTTCTTGGGTAGTATATTATTAGTCAAGTCACACCCACCATTCACATAAGTATGGTCAATTGAATGTTGTACGCCTCACATAATAGGTTCTTGGGATACAACATTATCGCACCTTATGATATCCAATATTAAAACAAGACAGTATCAACCCTCAGGATGAACATGTTCTAGCATATCTGCAGCCGAACATATCCACCATAAGAATCCACATATCATGTAATGGTGGGAGGCTAGGATAAAGCCCAAGCCCTCTTCATTACAACTTAATTTTGAAATAAAGGGGTTTTGTTAAAATGGTCTCATTTTAAATAAACATACATCACATATATATCAAACATATATAATAAAGGTTTAGACCTATTTTTATTATTAGTTCTTAATTATCCTCCCACTGTCGTCATAGAGGCTAGGGTAGATTCATTTTGAACATATAATAAATCAGGTCAAGGCCCTAACTGGCATACATCACATATATTAATAGGCCTTGGATAGATTATGGACTTTTAAGGGTGGGTTCGTACTTTGAGCCATAAAGATGAACCCTAGGTCTAAAGTGTGGGTTGGGTGATCGTAATAAATCCTATGTAACTATTACATAACGACAAATAAATTTTCTTCAAAATCTTGATGTCCTTGCCAAGTGTTTCTTAAGTCCTTGATTTCCTCTTGTATAAGACTCCACCATGTTCCTTGGGCCCACCACTCGCTTTCTCAAATTGTACATTACAATTTTAATATAAAAGAAGAAGGGGATTAAGGAGAAAGGGAAGTACATTTGTAAAAAGAGGGAAAAAGGCATGCAAGCTTCAAATAATTACATCACCTTATTTAAACTACTTTAAATACAATCCCAAACCATTCACATCCAATGCGGCCAATCATATCACATTTTTATTGGTCTTAAGTCCATAATTATCCATTCACAGTTATACAATCACATTGCATAAAATAGAGCTACAAAAGTAAGGTAATGATGGAAAATGACATATAATTAATTAAAGTCATATTATTATTATCCCATAACAATAATAAAGCTATTGTTATTATCTCATAACAATAATCAAGTTCTTTTAAATCTCATTTAAAAGGAATCCTATCATATCACATATGACTATAGTAGTGTATTTCCTTAAACAAGTGAAACTTCTAATTAACACTATTAGGGTTTCAAATATATAGAATTTAATTCGAGAAATTATTTATATAATTCCTATCATACACTTAACACCTTAATATGCACAGTAGATTGATTGCACCATAATATTGCATACTTTTATTGCATTATTCCCATCATTTTGTACATACTTGAGCCATTTATACTTGTAAATAGTTGCTTTTGACTCTTTTGTTGTTTTTGAGCCCTTGCAGGTTGAATGCGCTAAAATGGATGCTTTTTGCATGCAAAGTTGGACCTTGGAAGTCTTCAAAGATTGAATCAAATCATGAAACCACCATGGTTGGAAAGTAGACTTCTCAAGCTTCGCGTGCATATAAAGAACGTCCAAATCCGACTCCGGACGAAAAAGTTACAAGCATTTGAAGTTGGAGCATCTTTTTGGGCATATTTGCAAAGTAGGTACCGGTCCCCCTTTAAGTGGTACCAGTACTCCTCTCCCATTGCCTAGAAGGTATCGGTCCCCCAATGGGTGGTACCTGTACCCCTGCTCGAGAATCCACCAGTCGTGAGCCACTTATTTCTCCGAAACAAGAGATCAAAGTGATTTTCCTCCTTTTTCCCAATAAGTCGACCGGAAACGAAGGAAGAACTTGCTGAAGAACTCGCCACGGGTTACTCACTTTACCATTTCCTGTTAGAGGTATGCCCTAAAACCAATCCTAAAGTGCATATCTATTTCATATTAGGATAAGAAGGTACTGCTTATCGTTTGTATGTTTAAATATATATACGATAATGTCCATGAATAAATGATAAGAGAAATGTGTATCTCAAGTTTGTTGAGATATGAAGACTCATATTTCTCATACACATTTATTCTTAAAGTGTTCCTGCTCATAGGTTTATTAAAGAGGACATTTATTAAACCGGCAAGAGTGGCACAGATTTAAACTAACTCCAATGGGAGGATAGGTAGTCTTTCCTATCAGTGTAGAGACACTTAGGTTAATCTGTGGGTGCATATTAGAGAATATGTACACTGAACTTGATCTACTAGAATATTCCTATGGATATTAAGTTAAAGGAATATTCTTATGTTACGTCCATTTGGTAATCCTAAGACCTGAGACACCATGGATGTCTTGTGCCTGAGTTATTAGGGTTTGATAGTGTTTTATACAGCCTTGATCATAAGGTTGTAGTCGGCACTCATTGGCTCTATTAGGTCTTGCATGAAGGCATATGAGTGGTCAATAAGGAATCATCACTCTCAATGTTATGAGAGAGAATGTCAAGGTCAGTTCTTAAATATAACTCTCAATGTGAATCTCTGGCCAGAGTGATAGATGAAATATGAAAGAGTTTCATAAGGTTCATCTTATTGAGATTATAATTTGAAGAACATATGACAAGAAAGTTAAGATAGGGATTTGACTTGTATCCATACCCTAAATATCTTAACTGTGACATTAGGGGATGAAGGATTAAGTAACAAGAAGGGTTCATATAGTTCTGCTATTCACCCAAACCTAGGGCATGTCATGACACATTGCTAGACGTCACTCATGACCAGTGAAAGCCTATTGATAAGTGTTATCAATGAGGGCATAATTGGAATAGTTTCAATTAAACCTATAAATAGAAAGTTTCTATTTTAGGCGACATGGAGATGTCCCTAGTCACTGCTAGGTTGGGGTGAACCCAATGGGTCACACACAATAGAGGGTAAGAGAGTTCCTTAAACTTGAGAGAGGGGAATCCTATGTTTAAGTTAACTTTGATTTTGATTAATTAAAAGTTAATTAATTAAAGGTCAAAATTAACCAAGAATAGGATTATTCTATTCTAGGATATTTGGTCATGCTAGCACTAGTAACCAAACATCCCTAAAAGAGGAGAATATCTATAAATATGAGTGTTTACACTCATTCTAGGGCAAGCAACCCTAAGGGCCGAAATTCTCCCTCTCTCTCTCTCTCCATTCTAGCTTTCTCAAGTGTTGTGAAAGACTAGAAAGGTTTAGGGAATCTTACCTTTGTGTGGATACCGTTGGAGGCTTCATTGCGTTGAAGTTCGAGGTTGAGGATTGCAAATCGAAAGGCGAATCAAGTAAGGTCAATTAATGTTTTATTAATTTTATTTGCTTGTATGTAAATCTCATATCCCTATGCTTGTTCGATTCTTGTTTAGAATCTTTCGATGATGGAATACCTTTATTAAAAATTTTGTTTTGTCTTCCGCTGCGATTCCATGATTTCGATCGATTCCTTTCATTTCCCCCCTTCATAAGTGAGAAATAAGGTTGTTTTGTGCGAAAATTGCCCTTTTCTCAAGGGCACTCTTGTCCTTTGGTCCCAATGTTTGTAGCCCTAATGGGGGGTATTTAAACTCTTTTCTTAACTGAAACAACACTCTTTTACCTTGTGTCTCAGCTTGTTCTTAGTTTTCTAGGGTTCTCTTAGTTTAGCTCTTAGTTTAGGAATATATTAGGAGTAGATTAGTTTTTCCTTCAAGTTTGTGTAATGTAATTTAGTTTTTAGCTTGTTTAACTTTATTTCTTTATCTTCAATCAATATAATAGCATTTATTTCAATGTTTTTTGCATTTCTTGTTCATCTTTGTGCATTTGTCAACTTTCATGGTTAGCTAAACACCAAAAAGGTGAGTTCTATGGTGGATTTCCTCTCCAAACCCTAGGTAAATGGAATTTTCTCATTTCTTGAACCTTTAATGTTTGTGGAATAATGTTTAATCCTCTTTTATCTTGTGAACCCTTGTGGTGTCAGATTCATGACCATTGTATGACCAGTAAGTTGTGATATTTTGGTTATTGAGCACATATGCATGCCACATGTTTGCTAAAATGTCAAAGAGGGTGTTAGGTTTTATTCCATCATTTTGGGTTACTCAATTGAGCTTTTATTGCTAAATCTTCCATCAAAGACCATTCTTCAATGGATCAGAGATGAGAATTCCTTTCCAAATGCTTTTAAAGTTAAATCCCCCATCGAAGACCATTCTTAAATGGATCCTAGATGAGAGATCATTGTGAGAAATACATGTACCAAAGGTTTGGAAGGAATGAAGCCATGGAATTCATCTTACTTAACTTAATTAGTTTTTTTTTATAATTTGTCATCATTTTAGTATAAACAAAACAATCACCAATCAAAACCCCCATGATTTTACACTTTCTTTTGCATTCTTTGATTTGCAACACATAAGGATCATTTGGACCTGCTCCACTCCTTGTGGATATGACCTAGGGACTCCCTAGTATTTATTGCTTGACGACCGGTGGACTTCTACGCTTGGGAATCTATTGCGCACCTCAATTTTCAGTTCAAGCAATTGGCGCCGTTGCCGGGGAGTGGCGAGCGTTCTAAGTGATCCAAGAAGAGTTAGTGGTAACTTGTAATTGCATTACAAGTCCGGTAAGTTCTTCTCAATCTGTGTGTAAATATTTGTGCAAATAGTAATTGTAATTGTTTTTATTTTTTCTTTAAAAACAAAAAACAAAAAAATAATGAGGTTATGACCAATACTCATATTTGGGAGAAAGAGAGGACATGAATGCACATTTCTGTAGTGCATTGGGATATAACAACCCTCCACAAATAATGAGATTAAAAGATCGTATAGTCCAAAATTTGAGAATGTCAAGGTTGTTTCCCCAAGTTGAGGAGGCTTATGCCATATGTGAGACATATGGGCATTCCATTAATGTTTGTCCTAATCTCCCCATATATAGGAGAGTATTCCTTGAGCAATCTAATGCTCTTAATCAATATAGTAACCCAAATTTTGATTGGAGCAATGGTTACGAGGTTAATCCTCAAGAGCCACAGAGTTACTATCCCTCTCTTGACCAACCAAATTATGAGTATGATGGTCATTCTTCCTATTTTGACGGTCAAGGATACCAAGAGTTTGACTCAAACCTAAACCAAGGTTATGCCCCACCACCCTATCCAATGGGTCAATCATTTTACCAACAACCTCAAGAATCACCTCAAGTGAGCTTGGATGATGTTTTGGAACAATTTTTAGAAAGCGAAAAGGCTAATGCCCAAGCTATTAATGATATTAGAAATGAACTTAATGAGTTGGCCGATTTATTAGTTGTGTTTCAGCGAGAGGATATCTTTCCTTCACAACCCGAAATAATTTTTCAAGGTCAACAAAGTGAGGAAGTTTTTAATAACATTAATGATCATCAAGATCAAGTCAAGGCAATCCCACACTAAGGAGTGAAAAATTTGAAAATTTTTCTTTGAAAGACTCTTCTAATGAGTCAAATGTAAATCCTAGTGATGGTGATATGCCTCATGACTCAAACCTTAATTTTGCTATTTTGGAGGTGAATGTTGTGTTGGAAGAAAAAGAGTGGGTGCCACCTAGGTTTGAGAAGTTATCCCATTCCTCTCTTGAAAAGGAGTTTTTGTCCCTAAAATCCAAACCACCTGAGCTTGAAGTGATCCAAATGTCCTACATTTTAAAATTTGTTCCATCAAGCAAAAATGAAGTTTTTCAAATAAATAACAAGGGCATTCATAGGAACAAGATGGAGGAAGTTGTTCCCAACTTCTTGAATGAGTTCTCTACACTTGGGAACTCAATTGAGAAGTGTTTGGAAAAGAGGGAACACATTGTAACAGTTTTTGATCTTGGTGGATAGGATCTTTTACTGTTAGCTTGTACATAATAGTTTTTGTTTCACAATTTAGTTCTTTTTTTTTTTCTTATTATTTTTTACTTTCTTGTTATTGTGAGCATTCTAACCATTTTCATAGGTAATTGAGGAAATCTTAACAAACATATACAGGTGATTTTGTTCATTCTCTCCTTTTTTATTGTGTCTTTAATGCTTATCATTGTATGCATTGAGGACAATGCACAATTCAAGTTGGAGGGGGAGGTTTACACTTGTTGTTCACACTTGTAAATGGTAGTTTTGTTCACACTTAGGTAGTTTTTGTTTAATTTTTTTCGATTTTTGTTGTGACACCAATTTATGTTTATTTTATAGTCTTTTCTTTCCTTTTTAATTGTCTTTTACTTATATAAATGTTAGGATTAGGTGTTTTTATGTTTTTCTTTGTTTTTGTCTCTTGCAGGATAAGCGGCCTCTTTTCCTTGTCTTTACTAAGTCATTTTATGCCAAAAGAAGCCATGAGATCCACTCGTGCGGCTTAAATCTCTCAAATCAACCTTCATTGGTGGAAGGATCGAGTGGATGTATGCATTTTCTGCAATGGGAAGCTAAAAAGAAGGAATTTTCAGTTTTGAGAATCTATTACCGGTAATGGAAATTGATTACCGGTAATAGATGGCAGATTTCAGCATTTCAGGAGGCAGTGCAGTTTATTACCGGTAATGGATTTTCATTACCGGTAATAGAAATCGCGAATCCCATTTTGGCCGTGTTTTTGCAGCTCAAGCTAGGGGCTTTTTAGGGATTTCGTCCCTCTGAAAGAATACAATCAAGGAACGCAGCGGAAGGTAGGTTTAAAAAC